>OX465281.1:52032792-52269092 GCA_949987705.1 Thereva unica | reverse complement strand
AAACGCTGCAGAACTTGCCCATGATGGTTTATGAGGATTAATACATCTCGATTTATGTTCATTTAATGATAAAATTTAGTTAAACTTCTTCCAATCTCTTTATTTATTTATTTAACTGTCAGCTTGACAGTTTATATTAGATCTAAGTAGGTACTTTAAAAACTGATATCTGCTGGTGGAAAAATTTTAACGCGCGTAAACGTTCTTAAAACTACTACGGATAGCAGTGACACGAACCAAAATATTTGCGCGTAAACGCTTTTAAAATTACTACTGATAGCGATGTTATAAGCTTAAATATCTTCGCGTAAACATGGTCAATGTCATCGACATAACGATAGTAAAATAGGGGACTATAACTTAGTTTATCTATACAGGTAGTTTCTAAATCGGTCATGACAATATCAGCTAGAATTGGTGATATCGGTGAACCCATGGGTGTGCCATAAATTTGTTTATAATATTTATTATCAAACCTAAAATAGGTGTTATAATATAAAAATTCGATTGCACTAATAATGTCTCTGAGTAGTAACTTTTTATTGACTTTTTTGAACTGGCTAAATCTTTTACGAATACTTTTTTTTATTAATTCTAAAGGAACATTCGGATATAGTGATTTAACATCCAATGATATCAGGGTATAGTTTGATGGTATCCTCGTATTTTTAATTTTGTTAAGAAGATCAAGACTATTCAGTACATAAGATACTGGTTTATCTAAGGCTACTTTGAAAATTTGATTAATTTCAGAAGCAAGAAAATAAGTAGGAGTACCTATACACGGGACTACCGGTCTTAATGGTATATTATCTTTATGAAGTTTAGGAAGCCCGTAAATCAAGGCGAGTGTGGTGTTACTTTGTGTGAGACTATACTTATGATGTTCTTTACGAAAGTAATTTTTGGTATTCCAAAAAAGTGTGATTTTATACGCGGCTTTCCTCAGTCTTTCTGTAGGATCGTAATTGATTACGGTATACGATGTTTCATCATTGAGCAGATTGTACATTTTTTCTTTGTATTGTTGATTCGACATAGCAACAGTTTTATTACTTTTGTCAGCAGTTATAAATAGTATATCTTTGTTGTTATTCATAAATTGCTTACAAATCTTCAGCTTGTTGTTTAAATCTCGTTCTTCTTTGCATAAGTGTCTTTTTTTATTAACTCCCTGTATCATGCAGTTAATAACTTTTTCTCGAATATCAGTTGCTGTAACGTTATCTATTTGATTCACAAAAATCATATTTTCTATATTTTTTAGTACTTGAACCATATGGTCTTTGTTGATATTGGTATGACAGGCGAATTTAGGTCCTAAGGCCACAATGTCAATGACTTCATTAGGTATAACTTTATTTGTCATATTAAAAAACCAATTATGTTTATTGCAACTATTCGAAGGGTTATGGCTGTTAATACTGTTGTTGTTATTGCAATAACTTGCTGCCATATTACTTCCAATCCTATCACTATCATGCCTATAAGTGCCATCACTAGGATAGTTATGTTTTTTAACATAGCTATCATTCATGTTAGTTAACCATTTCATTTTATTCTCTATTTTTGTTTTATATTTGTTAGTACTAATTTGACAATTTTCTAGGATGTAGTTGTTTAACTTAACAAAAATATTATTTTCTATTGAGTTTTTTAGATTATTTTTTATCTGGTTTACTTTTTTTGTTAAATAATTAATATGAAAATGTAAATCTTTGATTACAAGGTTAAAACATTTTTGTTGGAATCTAAATAAAGTTTTCTTAAAATTTACGATACCTGTTTTGCTAAAAAAGTGTATATGCTTAAGATTTTTCTTGATATTTTTAATGTGAGCAGGCCACAGGTCGTTCCTGCGGCAGTTGAGAAGAAATTCCTTTTGTATAGTGGCAATGTTTAGTCTTTTTGTAAATTTCATATAGTCCTTGGCAAGAATATTGTATTTAGGTCCATGTTGGCCATCCATGTATTTGAATATTGTAAACCTTTCTTCGTTAATATGTTTCTTATATTTAGGAGCATTGGTTAATCGAAGCTCATTTTGTGTATAATTATCTTGGATAACGCTAGACATTTTTTTACATATAATTAGTCAAAAACGATTTCAATCCAGCAAGGTTTTTATTTTATTACTTTAACGTTTCGGGATTTTCATCCCCTCTTCAGAACTAGAATTTAACAAGATTTATATATAAAAATAATGATGTCCAATGGATTTACAAAAAACTCCTACCTTATATAATAAAGATTGCATAAATTGTTATGCTTGTCAAAAATGTTCTATATTCTATACAATGCAGGCACTTACGGACATGGCAGCAACAGAATGAAATTAGGTTATGTATCTTGTCACGTTGGACGTGACAATAGTCATTGTAAGGTTCCAAGGGAGACATCTGTTTTTTAAAGGTGTAAGTTACATTTGTAGACATATGTGAGTATCATTGAATAAGTTTTTTTGTTTTTAGCACCAAAATTAGTTTATTGTAGGTTTTGTGTAATGTTTTTGTATCGTCTTTTTTATTGATAGGTTTTATTTGGCAATTAATATAAATCATCTCAGATAACAACCTTTTGTAATAATGTGTCTCTGTGTCTAACACTTTTATATTGTTCCAATCAAATTTGTGGCCTAATTTATGATGCTCATTAATAACATTGTGTTCTTTCTGGTTGATATTTTTCTGTCCAACGTGACAAGATACATAACCTAATTTCATTCTGTTGCTGCCATGTCCGTAAGTGCCTGCATTGTATAGAATATAGAACATTTTTGACAAGCATAACAATTTATGCAATCTTTATTATATAAGGTAGGAGTTTTTTGTAAATCCATTGGACATCATTATTTTTATATATAAATCTTGTTAAATTCTAGTTCTGAAGAGGGGATGAAAATCCCGAAACGTTAAAGTAATAAAATAAAAACCTTGCTGGATTGAAATCGTTTTTGACTAATTATATGTAAAAAAATGTCTAGCGTTATCCAAGATAATTATAAAAAAAAATTTGGTTACAAAGAATGGTTTAATGAACAACCCAACATATATACAAACACTCAAGAACACACAAGAAATTACAAATAGTACAGTCAATATGCAATTTGCGCTCCGAAAAATGACACACCGACATTTGACCTTGAAAGTCGTTAGGGGGGCGTGTCAGAAGCCTACTGAAAAATTATGAAAGTCGCGGTGCATGCAGATTTTGAGAAATTCAAAAATTTAATAAAAAAATTTTGAAACGCGTTTTTCTCAGAAAGTATAGGTTTTAGCGAAAAGTTTTTTAAACAAAAAATGTAGAGGTCATTGCGAACTACATTTTTTGTCATTGGAGTGACGTCATCCGACTTGAAATACAAAAAGTAGATGGCGCTAAAGGATCAAAAAAGTGTTTCTTTGCCATTTTCACTAGGAAAAATTAATTTTTTTACAATAATGTAAATGAGAAAGTTGTTTGTCATAAAATTATCTACAACTTTTGTTTAAAGAAAATTTTTATAAAACTTACCGTTTTCGAGCTGGAACTTGTCGAAGTGTAGAAATTGTACATTGCGTGCCGTGCTCTTGCACGGTTCACATGAAAGTAGTATTTTTTTTTTATTCAAATAAAAGAACACTAATCATTTTTTTTTTGTTTTTTTTATTTTACTATCAAAAAATGTAAACTTTTTTTGAGCAAAAAATTGAACTTTGTTGAATTTATGTATATTTCGCATTAAAATTGTATTTTTTTTTTTCAAAATGAACCTTTTATCGACATCATTGTACTTTGATATGGTTTGAAGACAAAAATGATTTGAATTTTATATAATAAAATGGAATTTTGTTTTTAAAGTTACATCATTGACAGTTGAGGAAAAATTTAAATTCAAATATTAAATTCAAAAATAAAAGTATTTAAATACTTTGAGAAAATCACGTATTAGACCATCGTTTATTGTGAGTAAGGTGAAAGTGAAAGAAGGGGCTGCGCAGGTATGAACATCAGCGTCGTTTCAAATTTTGTCCCGTTAGTAATTTTGTACACGTGCAGTGTATGCCGAATATATATTTTTTTAAACGATTGTTCATTATTGTTTTAATAAAAAACAATACTATATAGAAATACCTTCTCGAGTTATTCACTTCCCCATCAGCAGGAACCGTAGTACAGCGTCCATCTAAATAATCCTCTTGGCACTCGTTGTGATGTTCGACAGGCATGATTGTATTTTGGAGCAATTTCCCGATGCGATTATCACGATGTTCTTATCATTCACAAGTCACTTTTCTCACAAGCAAAACAGAAACTCATTTTCAGAGAGCACAATTCTGACGCCCTTACTCTCCAAAACTAGCATAGCAACTGAAAACGCACGCTTTTTAGAGAATTAGGCAGATGTTAGAAACCGGTCCTTTGTCGAAACTATGCCGACTCGCCCGGCGAAAGTAACAAAAGAACCGTTAACTATGCTCCGTTGCACTTTTTCGCCTACAGCTCGAAAACAGTAAGTTTTATAAAAATTTTGTTTAAACAAAAGTTGTAGATAATTTTGTAACAAACAACTCTCTCATTTACATTATTGTAAAAAAACTAATTTTTCCTAGTGAAAATGGCAAAGAAACACTTTCTTGATCCTTTAGCGCCATCTACTTTTTGTATTTCAAGTCGGATGACGTCACTCCAATGACAAAAAATGTAGTTCGCAATGACCTCTACATTTTTTGTTTAAAAAACTTTTCGCTAAAACCTATACTTTCTGAGAAAAACGCGTTTCAAAATTTTTTTATTAAATTTTTGAATTTCTCAAAATCTGCATGCACCGCGACTTTCATAATTTTTCAGTAGGCTCCTGACACGCCCCCCTAACGACTTTCAAGGTCAAATGTCGGTTTGTCATTTTTCGGAGCGCAAGCCTCTTTTCGTTGCATATTGACTGTACTAAAACGTACTTTTACTTGATAACGCGATACAGCCAACATTACTTCGAGACGAAAAACTCTGTGAAAGCAGGCCGATCAGCTTGCCTTTTCACAAAAAAATTTACAGGCCACTAGAATACGTCACCGCGGGTTTGCACATATGAGGACTCGCACAAACTATGGTACTATAACGTTTATTTACATTTACTTATATTTATTTTATAATAACACCACTACTAATCACCATTGGTTGTGGAGATTCCTCACCCGTGAGCCAAAATAATTTAACAACTTCAAGACATAGCCCAGTCACTTTATACAAAAAAAGGGTCAAACCTCTGAATAAATGCAACTGGAGATTTATCAGCGGGATTTTCTTTATTTTGGGCTCACAAATAATTTCCCAAAAGTCCATAAAGCCAACTGACCGGCTACTCGAGTTATGGAAGGTCAAAGGTCATGAAATTCTCAAATATCTCGTAAATTATCGGTTTTACGAAATGTTTAGGCTAAGTAAAGATTGTTCGTGAGATGAAACTGCATAAAAATGTTCTATACGAAATTTGCGTAGAACCAATGGTTTTTGAGATATGGGTTTGGGAAAACTCGGGCATCGGGCATCAATTTTTCAGAAATATTCCTACTTTAGTTTTGCAAAATGCACTAAAATGTATTTTCGTGACCTTTGACCCTCCATAACTCGAGTAGCCGGTCAGTTGGCTTTATGGACTTTTGGGAAATTATTAGTGAGCCCAAAATAAATAGATTCCCGCAAATAAATCTCCAGTTGCATTTTTTCAGAGGTTCATGTTTAAAGTGACTGGGCTAACACAAGAAAAACCAAATTCTATCTGGTGGCTCGTAAAAAAATCGACACAAAGGAATCAAACAAGGAAGGAAAAAAAATCAAAATTCACAAAATCCTAATTACTACATGAATAACTCATCTTAATATAATTAAAAAGAAATAAAGCTCATTTTAAATCCTCTTCCCCATCATTTAAGACACCATACGCAAAAAAATAACGTTCACTTCTTCAGAATCTTCCTTCTGGCCTTCCCTGGATGCAGCCTCACTCCAAGATAGACTCGCAGGTCAAAAGAACAAAATAGTTTTTTTTCCAAAGGTCCTCTTCAGTGGGGCCTACACCTCGGCGGTCTGTCTGCCGAAAGCTTTGTTTCTCACCAAAAAATTTAACAATTTAGGGCGCTTTCAGTAATGCAGGATGCGTGCGCAAATGACTTATTCAGCAATTGAAAGTGAAAGCTTTCAATGACTGAATAAGTCAATTGCGCACGCATCCTGCATTACTGAAAGCGCCCTCCCTTACAGTTTTGATCGCCTTACAGTTTTGGGGCCGGACCCCTCTTCACCTGGTCCACAAAACAGCACAATTATTCTTTCTTGGATGTAGGCCGGAGCTCCTTATCTTCAGGGCTTGCATCTGATTGCACCACAATTTTTAAAATTCGGCTTCCTCTTCGAGGCCCTTCTTGATCAGCAGCCTACCCCGTCCTCCTGGTAGTGAACTCGGCGATTTATCCAAAAAAGTTCAGTTTTTTATCACCAGATATATTAACCGGAAATTGCCGGATTTATAACGCCCAGTGGATGCGATTTTCCAACCCACCGACAAAAACTTTAAAAAAAGTAATTCCGGACGGATACATTTCATTTGAAAAAAATTCAAAAATTTTCCGCCCGACGAACAAAAGAAAATTCATTTATTTTTTCTCAAAATTTTTTTTCTATTATTTCTGCCTGCTTCACAGGCCTATTCCTCCAAAACTAAACTCGATTCCCAAAAAAATGGCCTCTGCTTTTTCCTTCCCCAATCGCTCCCTTTTTCTTAGGCTTTTTTTTTTGTCAAAAAAATTCCCATAAAACGCAGTACTTTTTAATTTTACTATAAAAATTGCAATTAGGAAGTGCCTATCGGGTTTATTTATAAGCCCGCCGCCGCGCCGTTACAATTTTAACTGAAGCCAGGTAGCAGAGTTGAGTCAAGTTCGGGCCTTTTCGTAAACGCATACGTATGCTTTGCAACGCTGTTCGTAAACGCAGATGATCCAAAGTCATTCGTTCGGAAACGTACAAGATTCAAGTTTGTTGCGCAACAGTCAATGCTTGTTGCTCAGTTGCTCTGTTGCTTTGACGTTTACGAAAAGGCCCTTCATTCGACCCTCATTTGAATCCACTCGCGTCTACATGTAGTTGGAGTCGGGTTCAACCTAAAGGCCCCTATACACGGTCAAATTGGATGTACATCGAAGGGCGGATGTACAACCAAAACTATCGATTGTGGGCCGGTCGGCCGATCAAAAGTCATTGCACTTATGGGTTTGATGAAAATCTGTTTGTACATCCAATTTGACCGTGTATGGGGGCCTTAAGTTCAACTCATCCTGTATGTATACGTACTAAGGGAGATGATGTTGCCCTTCAAGGCGTTGTACTCGTAGTTGCTTTGTGATCGCTGTGTGGAGACACACACACACAAAAGCTCAGACACCCCGACCGAACAGAACACACACACATCCAACACACACACGAAAGCTCAGACACACCGACTTAACAGAACACAAGTCAGTGGGACAAGAAACATCGCGCGTGGCGGTGGCATCGTGCGTGGCGTAGCAAACGTACTAGTAACGTAACAGAAACTTTATTAATTAATTAATTATTAATATTACTATGTTAGATATACATATTATCTTAAGTGGAATATAATGAAATTAGAAAACAAAAGCACTTTAATTTATATAACCTTCCAACAAAAAGCTAAACGGAGTGCGGTAAATAAAAAAAAGCGAAAAGTGTACAGAAAATATTTAAGCATAAAAAAAGTGCAAATAAAAAACGTAAATGATACAAAAAGAGTGCAAGGTGCTACTTCTTCGCCGAAAAACACATTTCGGCGCATCAATTACCGACTAGTGCTAAACGGCATGACGGCTGGACGGCAAGAAGTGCGTAGGAATACATGCAGTCGCAACCAAAAATCTTTTTCCAGGATAAAACCAATCGAATGATCGCCCAAAGAGAACCGCTTTCTTTACATAATATGTACAAAATACAAATAATCTTCTTTTAAATATTTTAGCCCACGGAAACATAGCGGAAATATATGCAAAACGCACGCACCGTTATCCTATAAAAATTCATGGAAATCCCGCCAACACAACTATGACTCAGCACGATTTTTCAAGTCCGACAAAAAACAAAAGGAGAATGACGACATAAAACAACCGAAACAGAATAGCAGAATATTTTCTTCTTTCATTTGCAAATTCTTAAGCAAATGAAATCAAGAAAATCCAAATCAAAACGGCGAGCAAAAAATATCTTCCTTAAAGACTGCTTCAAGAAATGAATATTTTTTTTAAAAAGTAAATAAAAAACAAATTAAATATTATATGCATTATATTATATATATAAAAAAACTTTAAAAATGGTTGAAATTTATGATTAAAAAAAGTCAATAGTGAGAGAAAGAACACGGTATGAGGATTAAACCGTAATACATGTGAAGTGAATGGAAAATAGAAGACTTTAAATACAATGAAATATAATATAAAATAAAACATTTTATTAGAATAACTAAACGAATACGAAAACAAGAGTGAAATAGACAATTAAATAAATCGAATATGATAAATAAAATAGTAATGCAGATTTATTATTATTAAATGATAAAAATAAAAACAAATTTAATTTAAATTACAATAAAAAATCCAAAATAGAAACATATCGTAAATTAACAATTTTTTTTTCTCGAGAAAGGAATATGTACAATCATATAATGTAAAAATGTTACAGTATTTTTTAAATGAAACAAAATTGAACCTTAGATACTAAATCTGCCACTGTAAATTATATACAAGCACAAATACATTGTAACATATATTGTAATACCAAAGGTTTGTAAACACATTGTAATTCCAAATCTCTGTAAACACGTCTGTAAATACTTAAAACAAACGCAACGCGACAGCACCCGACAAACAAATACACCGCGAATAAATAGGTACAAAATAGAAGGAAAACCAAAACGGATTGCAAGTTGTTTTGTACGTCTTTGGTCCATTGACCAACTCATAACACAGCGATCTACTCTCGCACTAATCGATAATTAAAGTTGATAAAGGTTTAGTAAAAGTTTGGCACAAAAAGATGGAAGGCCACGACGAAAATGAGCCGGGCACTAGCAAAAAGTTAACGAATATGATAGAGAATCAATCAGATCCCAGCCACGACATAAACAACATAATACACAAAATTAGTGTCCCCCTCTTCGACCCAGTGGACGTTGATCTATGGCTAATCACGCTAGACTCTATGTTTGAGATAAATCAAATAAAGTCCAATCTACAGAAATATCATACCCTGGTAGTCGCATTAGGAAGAAATACAAAACATTTCTACTCCATAGTCAAACAAACCCCTACTAACGACTCATATAAACTCCTTCGACAAGCGGTACTAAGCTATTACCAACACAGCGACATGCGAAGGATGGAAGAGCTATTATCAGGAGTACAATTGGGCGACCAAAAGCCAACATCATTACTAGCGGAAATGCGCCGACTGGCGGGTGAGAACGCAAATGAAACACTCATCACCAACCTTTGGTTAAAAGCGTTACCGGCATCAGTACGACAGGTGGTATCGGCATCCACGGCCGAACTAGATGAAAAGGCTGAGATCGCGGACAGAGTCTTAGAAGTATCCCCCCCTATTCCAGATTTCGCCAGATCCTCCGCCCACCAGGGAGTTGGAAATTCTGGTTATTACCTGTGGCGAAAAAGGCACAGGGTTAATAGTTGGTTGCGACGCAAATGCACACAACACGGTGTGGGGAAGCACCAACGACAACCATAGAGGAGAGGCTTTGCTCGAATTTGTGGAATGCAACAATCTAGTTATTGCAAATAGAGGGGTAGAACCAACCTTCGTCGATGCTAGACGAAGGGAAGTCATAGATATAACTCTATGCAGCAACCGGATGTTGACAAGATTGACCAACTGGGAGGTGATGGATCGGACGACTATGTCAGATCACAGAGCCATTTCATTTGAGATAGAGTACGGAACCCCGGGCAGGGGAGACGGAATTAGAACAACGAGAATTCCCCGCAACACGGACACGTCTAGATATACTGAAATGTTGCGCAGGAATCTCGGGGAGCGCGTGCCAAGGGCACCGAAAACCACAAGAGAAGCAGAGTCTCAGTTGCATGTCCTGCAGACAGCGATAGAGAACGCTTTTCGAGTGGCGTGTCCTCTTACGTCAATGGATGACCATGATCCCACACCCTGGTGGTGTAGGGAGCTGGAGAAACTGAAGAAAGAGGTCAGAAAGGCTTTCAACCAAGCGATGAGGTGCAATGACCCGGTTGCCTGGGAGAATTACAAAGCCAAGAAAAGAGAAATGAAACAAACTCTGCGACGACGGAAAAGGGAGTCGTGGAGGAACTTCTGCTCGAGCATGTAGAGCATATCTGAGGCCAGCAGACTTCAGAAAATGATCTCCAGGGACCCGGTCTCCAAAGTCGGACTCGTTCGTGACCCGTCGGGGAGGATGACGGAGACGCTGGAGGAAACCAACAAGATCCTGATGGAAGTTCACTTTCCTGGCAGCTATGTCTCGGGTAAATCTTGGACTATTCGTAACAGAATGGCTACAAGGATGAACCGAGAGGAGGCTAACAGGGTGGTGACGGAGGAAGGGGTGAGACGTGCAATAGACACATTCTCTCCCTTCAAGACATCGGGGCGTGACGGAATATTCCCTGCGCTGCTTCAATGGGGCAAAGATGTCATTGCACCCAGGCTTAGGGGAATATTCGTTACCTGTCTAGCAACAGGATACATTCCGGCGGTGTGGAGGGAAACCAAAGTGGTATTTCTCCCTAAGCCAGGCAAGAAGGACTACACCGAGGCGAAGTCCTCCAGGCCAGTCAGCCTAACATCCTTTCTGTTGAAAACAATGGAAAGAGTGGTGGCAGACCACCTGGAGAGTACTATGCTAAGGAGGCACCCTTTAAGTAGAAGCCAGCACGCTTACCAGGCTGGCAGATCTACAGAAACGGCACTTCACCAACTGGTGCGAGTAGCCGAGGGGGAACTGTATACCGGAGGCATAGCGATGGCCGTTATTATGGACATCGAAGGCGCCTTCGACAAGATACAGTTCAACAAACTCAAAGACGCTCTGGTGAGGCGAGAGGTCAGCCCTATGATTGTAAGGTGGGTGGACAGCATGCTGAAAAACAGAGCGGTAAGGATTCAGACAGGAGACTCGCGGCTTCGAGGGAGGGTCAGCAAGGGATGCCCACAGGGCGGGGTGCTATCGCCCCTCCTGTGGAACATCACTGTGGACACTCTGCTCAGGCGGCTAGAGGAAATGGGCGTGCATACCGTTGGGTATGCAGATGATGTAGCGATTGTGGCACGTGGCAAGTTTATGAGCACTACGGCAGATATCATGAGGAATGCACTCCAAGTGGTTGAGCAGTGGTGTACGGAACAGGGCCTCACCATAAATGCTAATAAGACAGACGCGATAATCTTCACTAGGAAGATTAAAGATCTGGATTTTCAGCCCCTCATGCTTTTTGGATCGAGGATCAAGGTGTCTGGGATGGTCAAGTATCTGGGTGTATACTTGGACTCGCGACTAACCTGGAAATACCACGTTGAAGAGAAGATTAAGAAGGCGACAAGGGTGCTTCACCAGTGCAGAAGAGTATGTGGACTAAGGTGGGGTATCTCACCGAGGTTAGCATACTGGACATATACCATGATGGTGAGACCCATCATAACTTATGCCTCGGTGGTCTGGTGGACTAAAGCCACACAGAAAACCGTCAAGAGGCATTTGGACAAGGTGCAAAGAATGGCCTGCGTAGGTGTGAGCGGTGCTTTCCGCACCACACCCGCCGCGGCATTGGAGGCGCTGTTAGGGCTGCTGCCGTTAGACCTCCAGGTGATGAAGACTGCGGCAGCCTCAGCGATTCGGATGAGACGGGATGCCGCATGGCAGGCGTCAGGAACCTTATATGGGCACATGAAGATCCTGGATCGCATTAAAGGGATTAGGGAGCTCATGATGCCCATGGAAGGGATCACAAAAATGAGGGTGACCGAAAGGTATCATAAAACCCTCATAGGGAACGGAACGCTCCCCGAAGGGAGACCGGAAGACATATATATCTTCACGGACGGATCCAAGATTGACGGCAGAGCAGGTGCGGGAGTCTTCTCGGAGGACTTAAATCTGACCTGCTCGCTGGCTTTGGGGAATTACACCTCAGTCTACCAGGCGGAAATGCTTGCTCTGCTGCACGCGCTGGATCACATAAATGAGGGTCAGGTGCAGGGAAGAAGTATCCTTATAGCACTGGACAATCAGGCTGTGATTAAGCGCATGAACCAGACAGAGATTAATGCGTCTCTGGCGTTGGAATGTGTCCAAAAACTGAACAGGTGTGCGCAACAAAACAACGTGACGCTAGCTTGGGTTAGAGGACATACAGGCATCGATGGGAACGAAAAGGCTGACAACCTGGCAAAACAGGGGTCAACCTCGGAATTCTGGGGACCGGAGCCATACTCTGCCATTGGCAGAGGGCTGGTAAGGAACTACATCGAGAAATGGGTCGCTGAGGAACACCGGAGACGGTGGGACGCTATGACCACGTGTAGGCAGGCTAAGATGGTGCTTACGCTGCCGATTACCGCAGCCAGAAGAAGGATCCTGCATATGCAAAGGAGAACCCTCAGATGGTTGGTGGCACTGATTACAGGACACGGATGTTTCAGGTATCACCTAAAAAGAATGGGAATTCTGGAGGATGACACCTGTCGGATGTGCCTGGAGGAACCTGAGACGGCCACACACATAGTGTGTCACTGTCCGGCGGTGGCGAGGAAAAGGGATGCCATAACTGGACTCCAGTGGATGGAGGACATGAGGCAGACTCCCTTCAATCAGCTGCTTGCGATAACTAGGGGAGTCGAAGTAAGGGAGCAATGGGACAACCCACTGCAACCCCAATAAGATGACTCTAGGCAGAGGGACGAAAAGGGACCCGCAAATAGTGGTCTGATTCGGTATCCCTCGAAAATCTATATATCCCCCCCTATTTCGCTAACATGTACCCTGAACGCACGACAGCCGGAAAGTCAGCTCGAGGCGAAAATCACCCAACTAACTAAGCGCCTAGAGTCAATGGAGAGTCGCTCAAGGAGACCTTTTCGGCCACAGATGCATCATAGAAGTAGATCATACAATAACAGCCGTAGACATCGTGGACAGAGCTCAACAAGAGCCGCAGACACATGCTGGTATCACGAAAAATTTGGACAGAAAGCAAGAAAGTGCACACCCCCATGCAAATTCCAAAATGGAACGGTAACACGAAAAATGACAGAATCAAAAAACCAATAACGGCTGTGCGACCATCAGGTCGTACAGCAATCTTCCGGGCACACATGCACGATCAACAAAACGCAATCACATACCTGATCGACACAGGAGCGGACATCTCAGTTATCCCACCAACATATAACGAGAAAAATAATTTAAATACCGACCACGAGCTATACGCAGCCAACAATACAACCATAAAAACATATGGTACCAAGCGCGTGACTGTCGACCTTGGTTTGAAGCGACAATTCACATGGGTCTTCACTATTGCAGATGTATCCGGTCCGATAATAGGTGCCGATTTTCTCACGTATGACGATCTCCTTGTGGACACGAAGAGGAAACAACTTATTGACAACAAGACAAACCTAAGGATTAACAATATCAGCATATCAACCGAACCAACAATCAAGGTATATAAAGTATCACCAAACTACACACCGATCCTTGAAGAGTTCCATGATATAACCATCCTAGACATGAATCACCAACCGACAAAAGCGAACGTAGTTCATCAGATTGTAACCACAGGTACACCAGTTTTTTGCCGTCCGCGTCGATTGCCACCAGATAAATTGCACGAAGCCAAGGCAGAATTTCAATTCTTAATGGAACAAGGCATATGCCAGCCATCCAAAAGCTGCTGGGCCAGCCCACTGCACATGGTAAGAAAATCGGACGGAAAATGGAGACCTTGCGGAGATTACCGCGCGCTGAACGCCATTACAGTACCTGACAGGTATCCCATACCTCATATTCAGGATTTTTCACAAATTTTACACGGAAATCAGGTATTCTCATCAATAGATCTGCAGCGTGCTTATCATCAGATTCCGGTGGCCCCGGAGGACATTCCAAAAACGGCGATAACTACGCCATTTGGCCTCTTTGAGTTTAAATATATGACGTTCGGACTGAGGAACGCTGGACAAACTCTTCAGAGACACCTTCATGCTATCTTCCGCGATTTGGATTACGTTTTCCCATACGTAGACGACATATGCATCGCATCAGCCGACGACGAACAACACAAACGGCATCTTAAGGAAGTTTTTGGTCGTTTACGCGAAAACGGGCTGTCAATAAACGCCTCGAAATGTCAAATTGGAAAATCGGAAGTTAAATTCCTAGATCATCTCATAACAAAAGATGGCATTAAACCACTACCAGAAAAGGTCCAAGCTATACTCAATTTCCCTAAACCGCAAGTAGCGAAAGACCTCAAGCGACTGCTAGCTACAATTAACTTTTACCGTCGTTTCATTCCGAATGCTGTGCAGAACCAAATGAAGCTACAATCAATGATCAGCAACAACATCAAGAACTATAGAACCCCTTTAGAATGGACAGACGAAACAACGCAATCATTCGAAGCATGCAAGCGCGACTTAGCCAACGCCGCCTTGCTTGCTCACCCAGCACCACAAGCACTTCTAGCATTAGAGGTTGACGCATCCAGCACCGCGCTAGGCGCAGCATTGCATCAAATTACCAAGGAAGGAGCCCAACCACTCGCGTTTTTTTTCGAAAAAATTGAACTCAGCGCAAAAGAACTACGCGACATATGACCGAGAACTTCTAGCAATATATGAAGCGATTAAGTATTTCGGACACCTGATCGAAGCTCGCGAAACTATAATATACACTGACCATAAGCCTCTGGTGACGGTATTCCAACAGAGACCGGACAGAGCAAGCCAACGCCAATTACGACAACTAGATTTCATCAGCCAGTATACAACGGACATTCGGCACATTCAAGGAAAAGACAACAACGTCGCAGATATGCTCAGTAGGGTCCAATCAATTTCACAATCACCAAAAGATATAATAATTGATTACGAACAAATTGCCAAGCAACAACATGAGGACCCTGAAATCCAAGCATACATCAAAGAGCCGAAAAAGGATACACATATGCAAATAAAATTAGTCGAGTCGCCATTCGCTCCACCAATATATTGTGACGTATCAGGAAATAAGGTACGACCGCTCATTCCGAAAGCGTTTCGAAACAAAGTTATTGCAAAGTTGCATAACATCGCACACCCCGGCGTCAGAGCAACGACCAAATTAATCGCAGAAAAATTCATTTGGCCATCCTATCGAAAAGATTGTGCACAACACGTTAAGCAATGTCTCGTTTGCCAAAAATGCAAGACGACCAAACATAACAAGACGCCCTATTCGTTTTTTAAAACACCTGATCAGCGTTTTGAACACCTCCACGTGGACCTAATAGGCCCAATGCCACCATCAGAAGGTAACGCCTATTGCCTGACTATAGTGGATAGATTTACCAGGTGGCCTGAGGTGATACCTATACCTAACATAACCGCAAATACAATTGCGAAGACAATAATAGAACACTGGATAGCACGATATGGCGTACCATTATACATCACCACAGATCAAGGCCGCCAGTTCCAATCTGAATTATTCAGAGATCTTTCAACACTCCTAGGAATCAAACACCTCAGAACCACACCCTACCATCCCCAGAGCAATGGATTGGTAGAAAGGATGCATCGCCAACTTAAAGCAGCCATCATGTCTCACCAAAACGCGAGTTGGACTCAGACTCTACCACTAATTCTTTTAGGTATGCGAACTGCAATAAAGGAGGATATAGGAGCGACTACAGCAGAACTTACTTATGGTACGACGATTCGAATTCCAGGAGAATTCCTCCATAGCAGCAACAGGAAGAAAATAGCTTCAGAATATGTACAGGATCTTCGACGCATAATGTCAAACATCCGACCATCACCTACAAGCGACCACTCGAAATCAAACTCATTCATTCAAAAGGACTTAGCAGTATGCTCACACGTGTTCGTCAGAAACGACTTTGTCAAAACAGCTCTAGTACCTCCCTATGATGGGCCATACATGGTTTTGGAAAAACTCCCTAAGTATTTCAGGATAGAGAAGAACGGGAAATTCCAAAATATTTCAATAGACCGCCTGAAACCAGCATATATCTCAAACGATAATAACAAGGAAGACAAACCACCAAAGGAACCCGAGAGAAAAGCACCCAAGTCAACCAACAAAAACGAATTTTACGAACCACGACGAAAGGAGTGCGTCACAAGATCAGGACGACTTAGTCGCCCTCCACAAAGGTACGTCCGATTTGCAGAAGGGGAGTAGTGTGGAGACACACACACACAAAAGCTCAGACACACCGACCGAACAGAACACACACACATCCAACACACACACGAAAGCTCAGACACACCGACTTAACAGAACACAAGTCAGTGGGACAAGAAACATCGCGCGTGGCGGTGGCATCGTGCGTGGCGTAGCAAACGTACTAGTAACGTAACAGAAACTTTATTAATTAATTAATTATTAATATTACTATGTTAGATATACATATTATCTTAAGTGGAATATAATGAAATTAGAAAACAAAAGCACTTTAATTTATATAACCTTCCCACAGCTGCACTTAAAAATGATCCAGCGCTAACTATTTGCCAAAATGTGCATGCCATTTCCGAAAATCTAATAGATCAATGAATAAATTCTTTTTTGACGATATCCAGAAGTTCATTATTTCTTTTGAAACAAACATAACTTTTATAAATCCTTTCACCTTCATAGGAAGAAGCAACAAAATTCAAAAGCGTTATATACATACATAATTTTTTAACAAACAACCACGACGCCACATATTTATTAAACCTAAACACCGCGGTATTTCCTATCATCATCGACTGTGTCACTATGGTATCTTATATCATCAACTTACTTTACACTTCCTTCAACTATTAGGCAGAATAAGTGTCGACAAGCATGTAAAGCCATTTAAAGTCTTTCATCTTGAAACATTGTTGCAAGAAAAGTGGCTGCTTAACATCAAAAGAACCAGTTTGGTCTAATGATTAGCTTCATAGCTAGTTACTGATTGGATTGTTATGGTCGGCTGACGGCGTGGATTAAAGATAGTTATTGACCTCTTTGTACAAATCCTAGCAAGAAGATGAGAACAAGTCTTGCAATTTGATGGTCGGTCTTTTAATATTAGGTAAAGCCAAGCCACATGAACGTCTTGGGTGTTAAAATTTAGCCGGTTTATGCAAGATTAGTAGGATGATGTAAACAGGCCATCTGTGTGTAATATCTGATGTGTTCAAATCCGATTGTGTTAACATCTTGGCGCATCTTCTTCCTGACTATGAGATTTATTTATTTGTGAACTTGGCTTTAGTTAACTGCAAAACATTTCGTAGTAGATACAAAATTTCCTTGCATGTCCTGAATATCAAATGTGCACTTGAGATAGCTTTCTTATCCAAGTGGCGATATTTTGAACTTACATTTAGATTAGGAGCAGCAGCAATAAGTGCTACTTAAGGCTGGACTGCCTGGAGCATATAAATCACTAGCATTAACAAAAGCCATAAAGATTCATTTAACGAGCTTGGATAAATTTTTGTTAATTCCTGGCACAGACCCACGTCTTATCTGCAATTAACCGAGCGACGGGCTCATAGTGACCAGCCATCAATTTGAATAAGAACCCGAATGCTCGCAATAATTTTGCAATTAACTTGAGTGACACCGAACCAAGATTTATGCTGCGCAGCTCAAGAAACCTCGCGGTCGCGCCGCGCACACATGCGCAGATGAACTACTTTGCAAGACACATTGACCGTTGGCAACGCCATTAACATGCGCCCGGCTTGGCCAAGGCTGCATCTGGACGCGGAGGAATCGGAAAGCCTTAGGCACGACTCATAATCACGATTTATATTAATGAGCTCAGGCCGAGAGCTGGCAGAATGCGCTGGCATTAATACTCCAGACAAATTATAAGGCTGCGGCCATTAGTAATTATCATTACCATTCATACCGATTTTAATTTACGAATCTCCCTCCACCTCTATCAGCCCTACTTTGCCGGGAACTGGTTTGCTCTTTGTAGTATGTTGGTGGTGAGTGCAGCGTGGCTATGCGCTGCCAGCTCGCAGCCCGTTGCTGCAATTATGCATCCTCTGGAGAAATTTCGCGATAGCTACTTACGAGCCCCAGCAAATCTCCAGCGACGTGTTATTCGATCGCCGTTTCTTGTGTACAAACAGCGATAGGAAATGAATAAAGAAAACTAATTAATTACCGAACGATTAAGAAAGTATAAAAAATTATAGCGCAGATTAAATTTCACGAAGCAGGTTCAATAGTTGACTAGCTCTGTGGCTGCGTTTGTCGCTTTGTTACTTCATTAGTGCGTCTGCGGACATTTGAAAGTTTGAAGTTCAGAGAAAGCTATACTCCTCATTACACATCGTCAAAAATAGCTGCTTGCGAAACACAATTCAAAACTAATCTTATCGTCTTTAACACAATTCAAAACTAATACCGAAAGGATTTAAATTATCAAAAACATAATTTCATATCAAAAAGTGACCCACTGACTCTAAATACTGCTACCACTGCATTTATATGTATATCCACACTGCTTTCCAAAAGGCACTATCTAGAAATGCCGAATCTTAAAATCTTCAATTACACTTGGCTTAAATTCTAACTAATAGATTTGATTCACGTTTTGCACACTTTAAAGGGCTATAAAAACACGCTTTTGGGGTGTTAAAATAACACACTTTCAAAAGCTGGGATTTGCAGCGACTAGATCTATCAAAACAAATAACATTCGACTTTACCATTTCACAGGCTAGACTATTCCAAGCATTCGATAATGTAAGAAAAGCACATGCCATGTTTTCGAAAATCACTTTTTGTTCAAAATTTCATCCAAAAACTGGAATTTTTGAAATTTTCTTTCAGTCAATACAAAAAGTTCTATTGTTATTTTTTGGAAAACTTAACTTATTCGAAGTTATTCAAGGTAAAAGTTTGCAAAATTCACATTTTCACCAAAAAATCACTGAAAAACTGTTTTTTTGCGAAAACTGTATTTTGTAGGCAAAACATTTTTTCATCTACTTATTCCAAACATTATTGCCTACAAAATAAAGTTTTCGAAAAAGCCAGTTTTTGAGTATGACCTATAGAAACCGAGATACATGAAAAACTCGGGTAAAACGTTATATCTCCGGCGGCCATGTCTTTTTCTTTTAGATTCCGAAATTGTTTTCTGAGAAATTCACAAGAAAGCTGTGGACTAATTTTCAGCCATTTTGTAGTTTTGGATATTCATTTCATTGTGGAGAGACTGACCCCGGCGCGGCTTCTACAAATTCAGTTATATTACGAATATCGGCGTCCTACTGTAATGTGTTTCGTGCGCTTAAAGCAACTTTATGGTCCACACAAACGGCCTACGGAACGCCAAGCTTTTTATTCCATCGAAAAATTGTAAATGAACTTTTCATTATTGGATAATACGTGACCAAATATACTTGGCTTGTCGTAGGGAACAGGTTGGTGTATTTCCTTTATTTTAAAACTCATGCAGAAATTGAAACAGACCAGCATTTCGAATCTTCGTAGTTTTCGTGTTTGGTCTTTTAAACAGCTTATAGAAGATACCCCTATTGTATTCTGCGATGAAGCCTTTTTCTGACTTGTTGGATATATATATATATATATATATATATATATATATATATATATATATATATATATATATATATACCTATATATATATATATATATATATATATATATATATATATATATATATATATATATATAGATTTTCGAGGGATATCGAATCAGACCACTATTTGCGGGTCCCTTTTCGTCACTCTGCCTAGAGTCATCTTATTGGGGTTGCAGTGGGTTGTCCCATTGCTCCCTTACTTCGACTCCCCTAGTTATCGCAAGCAGCTGATTGAAGGGAGTCTGCCTCATGTCCTCCATCCAATGGAGTCCAGTTATGGCAGCCCTTTTCCTCGCCACCGCCGGACAGTGACACACTATGTGTGTGGCCGTCTCAGGTTCCTCCAGGCACATCCGACAGGTGTCATCCTCCAGAATTCCCATTCTTTTTAGGTGATACCTGAAACATCCGTGTCCTGTAATCAGTGCCACCAACCATCTGAGGGTTTTCCTTTGCATATGCAGGATCCTTCTTCTGGCTGCGGTAATCGGCAACGTAAGCACCATCTTAGCCTGCCTACACGTGGTCATAGCGTCCCACCGTCTCCGGTGTTCCTCAGCGACCCATTTCTCGATGTAGTTCCTTACCAACCCTCTGCCAATGGCAGAGTATGGCTCCGGTCCCCAGAATTCCGAGGTTGACCCCTGTTTTGCCAGGTTGTCAGCCTTTTCGTTCCCATCGATGCCTGTATGTCCTCTAACCCAAGCTAGCGTCACGTTGTTTTGTTTCGCACACCTGTTCAGTTTTTGGACACATTCCAACGCCAGAGACGCATTAATCTCTGTCTGATTCATGCGCTTAATCACAGCCTGATTGTCCAGTGCTATAAGGATACTTCTTCCCTGCACCTGACCCTCATTTATGTGATCCAACGCGTGCAGCAGAGCAAGCATTTCCGCCTGGTAGACTGAGGTGTAATTCCCCAAAGCCAGAGAGCAGGTCAGATTTAAGTCCTCTGAGAAGACTCCCGCACCTGCTCTGCCGTCAATCATGGATCCGTCCGTGAAGATATATATGTCTTCCGGTCTCCCTTCCGGGAGCGTTCCGTTCCCTATGAGGGTTTTATGATACCTTTCGGTCACCCTCATTTTTGTGATCCCTTCCATGGGCATCATGAGCTCCCTAATCCCTTTAATGCGATCCAGGATCTTCATGTGCCCATATAAGGTTCCTGACGCCTGCCATGCGGCATCCCGTCTCATCCGAATCGCTGAGGCTGCCGCAGTCTTCATCACCTGGAGATCTAACGGCAGCAGACCTAACAGCGCCTCCAATGCCGCGGCGGGTGTGGTGCGGAAAGCACCGCTCACACCTACGCTGGCCATTCTTTGCACCTTGTCCAAATGCCTCTTGACGGTTTTCTGTGTGGCTTTAGTCCACCAGACCACCGAGGCATAAGTTATGATGGGTCTCACCATCATGGTATATGTCCAGTATGCTAACCTTGGTGAGATACCCCACCTTAGTCCACATACTCTTCTGCACTGGTGAAGCACCCTTGTCGCCTTCTTAATCTTCTCTTCAACGTGGTATTTCCAGGTTAGTCGCGAGTCCAAGTATACACCCAGATACTTGACCATCCCAGACACCTTGATCCTCGATCCAAAAAGCATGAGGGGCTGAAAATCCAGATCTTTAATCTTCCTAGTGAAGATTATCGCGTCTGTCTTATTGGCATTTATGGTGAGGCCCTGTTCCGTACACCACTGCTCAACCACTTGGAGTGCATTCCTCATGATATCTGCCGTAGTGCTCATAAACTTGCCACGTGCCACAATCGACTTGTTGGATACTGAAAACGTCCTTTTTCAAAGAGTCATTCGAGCAACTACTTTGTAACGAAAGGAACCTTATCTCCTTAGACAATCTGACTTGAATGATCTTATTCGAAATTTAGTGAAACATGTTCTGTCAATTTATACAAAAAAAGATCTGGGTGTTTCTCTGTAAACTGGTAAATTTTTGCAAGAAATCTGTCCCAGTAACTTTTTTACGTGAATATGAAAAAAACATATACAATTAAATAGATATCTATCTGGTGGATAATAAACAGTAAGGGACCCAAATATATTTGTTTTATTTTAGGACTTATTGAGTAAATTTAAAAAATTCATATGTCAGAGGACTGTTGCATATGTCAGAGGACTGTATATATAAGTGAAATGAGCATTTATTAGTAGTATATATACTTTAAAAACATTCCTTATGACGCATATATATAAAAATAAAACAGTCTTCTTTGGTAGTTCCAAGTTCTCTGTGTAGTTCCAAGTAAACTTGTGAACTTTTATTTCTTCCTTAGACACTTTCTTCTTTCTCGCGCCATGATTAAAAGATGGTTATAGACCTAAAACAAAGGCAAAAGTACAATAACAGTCTCCTAATAAATGAAACAGTCCCCTGTTTTTGTATGTAGCAGGGGACTGTTGACAGGGGACTGTGGCAGGGGACTGTTTAATTTGTGTAATTGTTACGGTAACATAAAATTCCTTCATTATTACTTTATTTTGTTATATAGAAACAATATAAGCCATCTTATTTAAAACGATGCACAATAGAGAAAACTGGAACACTTTAAAAAAAGAAAAATAACACTTAGCAGGGGACTGTCGAATGTTGCGTACCGATACGCGCATGTGCCCCTCTAACTCTTGTAACACTAAACAAAATGAGGTATAGCTACTTTTGGGGGTAACAAAGCTAATTTCATGTCGTTCACGTTTCGTTACGCACATTAACAAGTCTGTCTTTACTGTAGATGGCCTGAGGCGTAACTCGAAACTTTGGCAGGGGACTGTTCATGAAATTCGGGGACCAACTTTAGGTTAAATTAAACTAATCAAAAAATAGTTTAAATAAATTGATATTAGAGTCTAATAGCATATCATTTCATATTGATTAAATTGTGTTATATAAGTTAATTGTTTTTAAAATATTAGTTCAATTAATGAACTCAATAGAAAATATTTTGGTTTGGGGACCGGCTAGGGGACTGTTTTTAGACCTAAAAAATACGTTATTGAAACCATATAGGTTTTTAAGTGAGATATTTTTTATATTGTATACTATAGTTTAGATAGTTATAAATTGAAATTTGCAGAAATATGAATATTTCTCGCCATAGTTTACGTAATATTTGCCAAGGACAGCGATTTTACCACTTTGGTGAGAAACACCCATCTAGATAGTAGATAGCATGGTACAATAATTACAAGGTAAGCTTATAAGAGCCCCGTGACGTCACTCAGATCTTAGTTCACAAAGGAAAAAAGCTCTCTCGTGACGTCACTCAGATCTTTTCTCATATAAAAATGGTAGAAGCTTTTCAAGATGGAAACAGAGCTTTTCCTTACGAGCTTACCTTGTATTATTGTACCATGGTAGATAGATTATTTTAATTATGATCAAATGCTGAGACCAGGCTGCAGGGCATCCATATTGGAATAATACAAACATTTACAAATATTAAGGAATGCGTTCATCGTAATGCTTGGTGCTGAACGATATTTTTTGCCTCTCCGTTCGGAAAGGTCACGCACAACTGCCCATGGGAAAAACATGGGAATTCTAGTTTTATTCCACACATTTCTAAAGATTGGCCTTGCGATTTTTTTATGCCTAGTTTGAAACGGCAAATCGGTTGGAATAAGTGGTATTGTTGGAATCAAAACATCCTCGCCTGTGAACTTTCCTATGATTATCGCTGCTCCAATCGCAGCAAGTCTTGTTCCACATAGTTGGTTAGCTTATATTGGCGTAAGATTCATGTGATTATCACCAGACCGACCTGGCCTTGAATTTTTATCTTTAAACGCCCTTTTTCGCTGAAGAAACACCAAACAAGGTTTGAGTAGTTTGCACCAATATACTTGCTCTTTCGTGGTCAATTCTTTTTCCGTCGTTGTAAATTGGCAAAAATTAGGTGGAAATTGAATGCGGCCAGTGGAAGCGTTAACCGGAATTTACCCATTGCCAATGTCTAATAATTGTGTGCAAATCAGTTCTGCCGATTCGTCATTTTGTACATTTTCGCTCGCATATTCGTTGTTAACTTTAAGCCTACATTACACTACTCGCGAAGTTCCTTCGGCGAAGTACTTCTCAAAGTTGGTCGAAGTCCGAAATACTACTTGACCTCGCGAGGAGCTCAGTCGCCCTGCACTCCACACACTTCGAATCCTTTGACTCGGGCGCAAAAACCGCTAAAGATGCGAAGTCGTTCGAGGCGAAGTAAAGTTACACAAAGTCAATCGAAGTGCCGAGCCTTTAGAGATTTCACGTATCTCCAAAAATTCCACGACTTTAAGCAAGCATTTATTTCTTCACTAACTGCTGACCTTGGAATGGCTAACAGCGTTTACTGAAAATCGGCCCCAAAGAAGTCCTCATTATTGCGCAAATCGTTCAACGTTCGATCGAGCTCCTGCAAACTCCGTTTGAGCGTCATCGTGCACTCAGCCCAAATGATTATTTTGCAATTCTGTATTACTTTCGCCATTTTATTGGCAATAATGCAGGTCGGTTCAGCTATCGTTGGCAAACTCAGTGTTCGTCCTCCTTCTAAAAACGTGGAAGCGATTACCGACGATGTTGCGGGACGCCTATTTGACACAGTTTTTCAATTCAATGTCATTTCGCACCGGGATCCAGAAAGTTCGACTTTTGAAACTGGATTTCGATTGTGAAATGGAACTTTTACTATAGGTAGTGATCCTTCGTCTGACATGTGGCAATTGCTTTTTATATAGATTAAAATAAGTGTGTTGTAAATCAGTATTTTATATCACGAATTGGAATTTTACTGGAAATTAAAGCTACGAATAAACATTTTTTCACAGTGCAAAATAGAGCGCCCTTGTCGGCCGTCTTTTACGTTTCCCAAACAAAAGTTTATGTGTCTTGTGCTGTGGAGGCGTTAACATTTAATAACTAAATAAATTAACACCATATTGGATCTGGATCATTAAGGTAGTGGCGGCGCCCTCTTGGAGCCCTTAAAGCCGATACTGTCTAAATGGACTCATGACACAAAAAGGGGTTTTGGAAATTATTGCTTTTTTAACAATTACTCAATTATTTGTCCTAAACTTATCACCCAAAGATCGGACAATGGATGACTGGGATAATGTACATAGGTTTTACTAAAAACTACGCTATCATAGTCATACAGCGTCCAATTTCTGTGGGATAGGTTTAGAACAAACAGTTTGAGTAATTGTTAGAAAAGAAATAATTTCCAAAACATAACAACATATTTTTGAGTGAGTGTATAAGTAAAGCAGTTTTTGCAGATGAGTTTAATTGAAGCTGTAGAAATTTTGAGAGTTATTACTTGAACTTTTCATTTGAAATAGCTATTCTTAAATTTTACATAATTTCATCATAAAAATCATTTTATCGACCTGTGACCGATTTACAAAAAAAAGTCTAAACTAAATGCATGTCATAGTGCACTCGAATAATTCAAAGTTGATCGCCTGCCAAATTATATTGCCTCGTGTTATGTCGTTTATATACAATCATTTTTCAAATGGTAAATCCACCGACGTTTCACCTTTTTGCCGTACGGTTGGTTTTACTGAAATCACATCCAAATTAAAAAAGTGAATTTTCATAAAATTACGGCCAATCTAAAGCCATTATTTGGGCAAGAAAATAGAATCCAATTCGTCTATACTTACTTGAAGTATCTGCACACTGTCATACAAACGCAACCAGACAAATAAAACAAAAATAACGGCTAGAGGCAAAAAAATCTTGAGTTGGCGGGACCAATTCCTCAAATGAAAACTTAATTGTCGCATCCCCTGTACCATTGAATTTTCTTCATCAAGCGAAATTGTGGGAGTGTGTGGTGGTATAACGGTAAACGTAAACGCCAAATATTAGTGCAACGGCACATTCGTCACAAGTGGCGTAGTTTCGTTTCGCGCACTAAACGCATGGAAGCAGAAAAAGTGGGGAGGCCTGGCTTTCTTCGTCTAAACCAATCGCAGCTGGAAGCCTGGAATCGTTTTTTATGCTCTATGGGTCCACGGAACTTATATGGATCACGTCCATATATGAATGTCTGTATATTTTTCAGTATGTGCATCATTCCGTGGGGCCTTCTCGTGGACCCACCGACGTTAAAACAACGGACACGGAAAGGAAAGCTCACAACTACACGAAGTTGTCCCCATCTGATACACGGCGTGGATACACTTTTTGCAGCTTTCTGGTCAGAACCAGGAAAAACAAGAAAAACTCGAATCGACATCCCACCCAGCCGTTTTCCGTTATCCACCGTTGCTCCGTGCACGTTGTTGTTATTGTTCATCCTCACTATGCAATCACCTTGCCCGAGGGGTGGCAGTCGGGAGCTGTGTGGGCTTTGGCCTAAAATGTGACAAGATCCAGGCCGACGAGTGGAGTAATTTTATGGAGTTGGCGACATTGCGCTTTGTCAATGGAAATTGACTTCAAGGATTACTGAACGGCATTCAGGAAAAGCCTAGCTGAAGTATGCGGAACGCCGTATCGTCTTCGCCCGCTGCAGCTCCTAGTAACACATGATGCACAAAAAGGCTTTAATTAAAAGCGAGGATATCCTTTGCAGGTCAGGGAAAAAAGAGTTTGTTGTCGAAGGATATTTAAAGTCTGTCCCAGGAAACTGAATAGCACAATCCTGCCCCTTCAAAGCTGCCCGGATGAAATGTCAGGAGTAAATAATGCAAACGCAGGTAGGTGCCAAGCCTTTTCTTTTTGAACTGATTGAAACATACCATTGCACTGCCCAAAATCGAAATAAACTAGAAAAAGGACTTATTCTTGTTCTCTTCGTGCCTTTAGAAACTATTGTCCTGAAAATCCACGCGGTATCACGCTTTAAAATTTTGCACTGCGATAAAAATGAAAATGGGAAAGAAGAGGATTTAAGTCCCAAGGAATAGTATAACCAGGTTTCTCGATATGAATATTGAATGCAATGTTTTGTGTCTTCATAAATTTAACATACAATTTACTTGTATTGAATAAAATTTTAGCGGCTAAGATGATGGAAAACAATTGATCTGCAAAGGACAGTATGAAGAGAAAAAATATTTTTTTATACTCTTATTACTGCAGCAAATATTTCTGTAAATTTTTTTCGCAACTCCTTCGTTCTACAATGTGACACCTACGGCAGCTCATGTCAGTCCATCGTTTCGGGCACATCATGGTGCAGGGTATTGAAGCCCCATAGTCGAACAAGAGAATAGGTTTGAGACTATGAGGATTCAGGAGAGTCTAAAAGGAGATGGTAAAAAGTTCTTGAGTGTTATATGAATTATGTAAAGCAATAAATGAGAGGCTATATTTACACCGTTTGTGTGCGAGGCAACCGAACACAAGCCTTCTAAATGATCACGCATCTGCAAAAGACTCCCCGGACTATGAAAAAGAAGAATAGTTCAAAGTAAGCGACTGCTCCAGGTATTATGCAAAAGCCCTTTTGCGAGATTTCAACGTCAAGTCACCCACAGCTTGCACCCAGTTGTCACCCACAGCTTGCATGAAAGCACCAGCAATAATGGGCACGCACTACATATTATCGTAAAGATATACACACACAGATCCTGATGCAGCCACTCGCAACTAAGAACAGCTCGATAACCTTCCACAGTCACCATACATATATAGAACTTATTCAAAACTCAATAGTTCAACCTCAAGGTTCAGGTAGAGAAGATACAGATTAGCAGGGGCGGGCACAAAAGCATGATTATCTTATGTCAGCATACCTCCTCTATGACTCCATGGACCCACCACCATGCAGAGAACTCAAGGATATTGTGAGTCCCTCTAATATGAGCGGTCGGCAGATCATCGTAGGATGTGATGCGAACGCCCATCATGATACCTGGAGTAGTAGTGGAGTAAACAAGAGGGGTCAGTACCTCTTAACTACTAACTTCGTCATATTAAATCGCGTCACGGATCCTACTTTCGACAACGGAAGGAGACATGAGGTTATAGACTTATATGAGCCATCATGCTCAGACCAAAGACATATTAACTTTATGGTCAGTGAGTCTTTGGAAAGGGTGAGTGAGTGATAGGAATCCTAGATATACGAACTGGACAAACTTTCGAGGCGCACTCAGTAGTGTTTCAATCAAATCTATGATAGATGTAGAACTATCAACGAACTTCCTTACGGAGGCGGTTACTGCTGCTTAAAACAATAACTGCCCCGTTTTGATGAGGACGCATAACACGAAACTGCATGGTGCAATAACAGCTCTCCAAGTTGAGATCTGCCACGATGAAGTTAGTCAACGCAGCCAAGAAGAAGGAGAGTTATAAAAGCTCGCTAACCACATATTGGGCAATCAGACGAGCAAAAACCACCAATGGCTCCCGAATAGAGACAGGTATGGGCCCCGGAAGTCCCAGATTCAGCAGGGCGATAAGCCTAGGCACCCTAGCAACTATCTTTCAAGCAGAGGTGTACGCTATATTGGCATGCACTTATGAAAACTTAAGAAGGGCCTACCATAACCACCCGGCCCGTGGCATCGGGGCTTCAAAGACACCGAAAGTGTGAATGATCTGGTTAAACAGGGCTCTGATATTGCATTCATCGGACAAGAGCTGGCTATTAGAGTACGCACCTGATTGCTGTAAAGGGCCCTAGCCGATCGAACTTTGATGAAACATAGGTACTGAGCGCTGGGAGTTTGCAATCTTTGCCTCTCACGTTCTCTGTGAGTGCCCCGCAATAGCGAGGAGCAGGGTTTCTTTGTTCGAGAAGTCCCTGCTTGAACATTCAAATCAACATTCGGCGGCCGAAATCAGAAGACTGGCTAATAAATGCTACTTTCGTCTACGCCAGCACCCGACATCCAGAAATATTTCAAGGAAGACAAAATTGGCACTTTACACAACACTCATAAGGCCTGTCCTACTCCTATATGATTCGGAAGTGTGGACATTAAAAAACGCAGACGAATCATTGGTAGGAAGATTCGAAAGGAAAATCCTTCGTTCGATCTACAAAGAAATACGTTGATGGCGTTTGGAAGAGAAGATACAACTCAGAGTTGCATGAAATCAGTAAGATTCCAAACGTTGTTAAAGCGATCAAAATAAACAGACTACGATGGATTGGTCATGTCTAACGTGGTGGCGAACGGAACCCGACAAAGAAACAAAAACAAGGGGCAAAAACCGCTAGGAAAAGGGAGACCAGATCGGCCTAAGAGAAGATACATAAGACATCGAAGATGGCTTGAGACAGTTGATTATAAGAAACCGAAAAAGTTGAGGCAGGGGTCGACAATCATGGAGACGATTAGCTGGAGAAAGCTAAGGCCAACAATAGGCTGAGGAGCTGCTGATGACGATGATGAAACTATATTCATTTATCCGTAAAAAATATCTTAATATATAAAAATTACGGGTCACAATATTTGTACACGCTAATCTCCGAAACCGCTTAGTAGATTTAAATGACAATTTTTGAATGTGCAGGGTTGGTTCCAGATTGAAAGATAGGATAGTTTTAGTCCAGATACGTGAAGCTGTTGTCAAATTATAGAGAATTTCAATGTTTCACTGATTACACACATACATTTAAAAAAAAACGTTTTAATTTTTTTAGTTGCAATATAGTATACTCAATATACCGTTAGATCCACGGCGGCCGTCTTACGAGGGCGTATTACGACTTTCTTCACAACTCCCTCGACAAGAGTATCAAATGATAGGGTACGGTAGCTTCATGGCCTACTTATTTCCTCAGCGCCGCAATGGATAACTGCTATTAATTCTGTAAATGTCAAATACCTCGAAAATTACAAAAGCAGCATTCTTTAGGAATGAAAAACATATTTTTAAAGAAATTTACCAATATACCATTACATTAAATAATCCAAAAGGCCAAAGGTAAGTAATCTAATGTCTCGAAATTAAGCCGATGTTACAATTGGGGTTTTTAGTGACTTAACTTCGGGCTTTGATTACATACATGTAATGTCATTAAAGCTGATTCAATAAAAGCTTCGACTGAACTTTGTCTGCGACTGTATTTCGACTGCAGTCCGGTTTTAACCACGGTATACAGAAACATAAGGTAATGTAAAAAAGACGACAGCTTTGAATACCGTAAAAATTGGGCGCCTAGAGACGTCAGCCCTAATGCAGAAACAACAACAACAGCTCCGACTTTATACGGAAAGCGGGCCCCACGTGACGTCAGCACTAAAATATCGTTTACGGTATACAGTTTTTTACACTACCTTGTTTCTGTATACCGTGGGTTTTAACAAAATTCAGAGTTTCGTCCGCCTGCAGCCAACACTCACTTCATGTGAAAGAACTGTCAACCATTTTTTCAAGCGAAAAGGAACGATTTTGAATTCCGAATATTAATCATGGAAGAAAAATTAATAGAATCGGTCCGTGATATTGAATTAACATTAAAAGTAAAGGCTAGCACAACACGGAAGCCAAGGAAAAGTTATGGGTTAGTATAACCAAAAAAAAATGGAATACTTAGTACATAAGTAAAAATTACAGAAAATGCATATGCAATATATTATATTGCAATATAATAATTATAGTAATTTATAGCGGATAGAGCGCGATAAAGGTGGAAAAGCTTAAAGGATAAATTTCAAATAGAAGAGAATAGGATTAGGAGACGTCATTGAATCGAATTGGCGGTTTTACGAAATAACATTTCTTTCAGATAGATTGCAACTAAGAAAGTATATTAATTTAACTCGATTTTTATTCTAAGCTTTAAGCGTTTACCTGTTTTCTTCTAGGATATACAAATATAGTAAAAGACTCATTTGAAATATGTGACATGATTAAAAAGTGATATAATTGGAGACTGTTCCTCCGCATTTATTAAAAGCGATTCTAATATTCAGACTAATCAGAAAAGCGAATCTAATGTAAATAATATTCGCAATTTACATAAAGGTACTTTAGAAAAAAACCAGCAATCAATTTGAATTGAACAGAACTGACCTCAATGTTGTTGTGGTGGGATGTTGTGCCTAGTTAGGTGTAGTGATGAGCAAAAGTGGTCTTGTTCTTGCAGTCTTGTCTTGTTCTTGCACATTTTGCAAGAACAAGAACAAGACTTAGTTATGCTTGCAAGAACAAGAACAAGACTAACTGTGCAAGAACAAGACCCAGAGCAAGATTTCTTGCAAGATTCTTGCAAAAATTCCACCTAAATTCATTCTATTAAAAACATTTTCTAGGTGAGAAACCGTAAATATTTTGAAGCAAAATCAAACCTTAGATGTCAGTATTCAGTAGTTCAAGTAGTTTATTAGAAAAGAAAAAATGCTCTAAAAAAATTCTTTTTTGAGTAACCTCTTTTGCTTTTTGGATGGCAAGGAAACTCGGACTTTTCTCAATGTATGTAATATATTTTCAAGGCCTCCACATTGGTTACATCGCATCGTAAGAACGACAGGAGCGTGGGCCAGTTTTTGTATTGCTGCAAAGGGATTTAATAATTTTTTGTGCCCATACCCGACATTTCTTCTTTAATGAATCATACTTGAACAACCTAATTTTTTATAATAAGTAATGGGTATAATACTGGTTTACTTTTGCTTCAAAATATTTCCGTTGTAATTTGTTGCTTACACACTTGACAGAAAAATGTCTACGCCTAACTTGTTCCCATATGAATTTTATGTAATTTTTCAGGGGCGCAAACATAATAACGTCACCAAGAGCAGTCGTGAAACTGATTTGTTTAATAAAAAAGCCATGTGGAATTCTCACCTCAAAGGTAGTAAATTTTCGGTGTATACAAACTTTTGACGCTGACTGACTGACGCTAAAATTATAATAGTTTTAAAATCAATTTTTTGCATTTTGTTGTTTGGATATAATTTTTTTATTAAAGTCTAGGTTTTTTTCAATAACCATTTTATAAAATCAACATACAATACCTACTACATGCGAGAAAATACCTTGGCCTTGCAGTTTTGTCTTGCCTTGTCTTGGTCTTGCACATTTAGTAAGAACAAGAACAAGCCTTAGGTATATTTGCAAGAACAAGAACAAGAACAAGACTTAGCTATGCTTGCAAGAACAAGAACAAGACAGACTGAACAAGAACAAGACAAGAACAAGACTAGATTAGTCTTGTCTTGTTCTTGCGTTTGCTCATCACTAGTTAGGTGGGATGTTGTGCCTAGAGACTAGCCACTATGTACGCTTTTTCATGCTTTCTGTTGAATAACACTGTTGACTGGATGACCCCGGGATAGGATTCCAGCGCCTTAGCTCTAGGATACCGATATACGTATGTACTTTATTAAAAATCTTTTTTTTTCGTTAAAAATACTTCCGGTTGGAATTTCCAGACCATTTTTAGGTCTCTTCATCAAGAACTACAATTTGAGATATGGCCCAAGTCTGTAGCGTACTTTCAGAGATGAAAGAAGGTCACAGACGAACAGACAGACAGACGGACAGAGCCTCTGTATAAGCTTTTTTTTTTAAATGCTAAAAATAATAATAATAATAATTTTTGGTTGGCCAGTACACAAGATTCACATTTTTTAGAGTACATACAGGAATTACAAAGGCTAAAAAGCGCTGGCATCCAACTTTGTCTTTCATGAATTTCTTTGCGAGCGCAATTATTGCAGCAAATCTTAGCACGTCTTCGTGGTTGCAGCTGCAAGAAATAGTATTTATTTGTTGGTTGAAAGAAAAATTTTCGTGCCCTCGAAAGAAACCACTATATTGAAATACCAAAAATGTTACAATAGCCGCTGTAAAAAGATACAACTTTAATAATAAACGGTCAATAGCTGAAGTATTATTGTTGTTCTTTTGATAAAGAAAGAGTGCTTTTTTAAAATTACGGGCCTTTTCAATAATGCAGGTTGCGAGCGCAATTGACTTATTCAGCAATTGAGAGTGTGTAGCTGAAAAAGTCAATTGCGCACGCAACCTGCATTATTGAAAAAGCCCTACATCTTGTTTTGAGTTGGTAAACAAAAAACAAATCTCTCTCGTCTTGTTTTGTGATTGTTGTGTTGAATAAAATAAAAGATAAAAACATTTTTGTAAAGAATGGTTTTTTTTAATTGAACTTCTATTTTAAATCTGCTATATGTAGTACCAGGACAATTAAATTAGATTAACAATTTTAAAAAATTATTCCCATGTGAAATTTATAAAAGTCTAACTTAATATTTGAAAATTATTAGGGGAAAGGGGGGTAGCGCCGGCCGGCGGGTAGCCCCGGCCATAGGAAATAATCGTACTTCGCGCGACGTGACCTTAGAGTTCGTGTGATCTTTGTGTGCATTTACGAGCCATTCCACAAACGCTACCAGTTGAAGTCGACTGAACGACGCGTTCTGACGTCATTGAGTGCTTTGTGTTTTTGGCAAACTGCGACCGCGTATCACCAATTATTTCGGCAACCATATTTATTCGAAAAACATAAGTAATTGTTTATTTATGTTGTTTACATATTTCTATACTATTCTATTTTGAATAAACTAAATTTATATGAATGTTTAAATAACCTGCTTTTTAAGCAGGATTATTTTTTTGACGAAAGTCAAGTCGGGTAACGCCGGCCATCAGCTTTAGGGGTATCCCCGGCCATTATTATTTCAGACCTAGACTTTTTAGGTTCTGCATTGACTGATATACCGATTGAAAAAAGATCTAAACAACCAACAATCCAGGTTCCTAGTCCTGCAGCACCAGAAAATGAACCAGGCCCGTCAACTAGCGCTCTGTTTGTGTCTTCAACTGCCTCCCAAATTCATGAGCAATCAATACCAACCACTAATAACGTTGAACTAACAAGGGTTGATGTTGGGGATATTAGTGATGTGCTGAAGGTATTGTCACATCTTCCTGATGCCTCAAAAAACGACTAGCTGCTAGGCAAAGAAGAACACAAAAAAGCGAGATTTTGACATCTTCGCCGTACAAAAAGGGATTAATGGAGAAGGCAAAAGACACTAAAGGTATGGTAAAGGTCAAGAGAAATATGAACTTGCAATTGAAAAGAAGGAATGTTGCCTCTAAGCCATATTCGCAACATCAGGAGACGGAATGCATCATTTGTGGTGAAACATTCGAAGAGGACTGGATCCAATGCAAAACATGTCAAGACTGGGCTCACGAAGCATGTGCAGATATAAATCCATCCGATTTGTACTACAACTGTGATGTGTATGTGCAGCCAAAAAACGGTTTGGTCACTAAATATGTAGGTGGCCGGAGCTACCCGCGATCTTAAAAAGATACCAAAATTTGAATAGTATTTAAAGTGGCTTTAAGTAGAAATTAATAATAGTTTTGTCCAAGTTTTCAATATTTATCATAAATAAATATAATATTGATTATTTTCTTGTAGTATTCTTTATTTGTCTTTTAATAAATATAGCCATAATATTAAGTACAAAATTTTGGCCGGGGCTACCCCCCTTTCCCCTACTCATAATAATGCAAGAACTCGATAACCCAAGACCTTTCGAGTGCCTTTCGTCAGCTTCAGATGAAAAATTTCAATTTTTTCGACCTATGCGAACCCGAGACGAAAAAAATTTTTCCTTTTCGACATACACGAACCGGCCCCTGAACTTCTATTCAATCTTAAGCCTCAATTATACTGGAAGCAATGGAACGCAACAGACAAGATTACAGTTTCAAAACTTCGGGACTTGAAGGAGCCGACGGATTGAAATCATGACGTCATCTGCATGCCAACCCCGCCAGGCGGGGACCTGAAGCCCTCATCCCCAGAGTAATGTGTGACCTTCATCGGGCCTTGCCTGTCGTCGACCTGGCCTGAAAGGCCATGGCCTGTTGGTGGCCTGTAAGTGAAAATATTTCCAACTTCATGTTTAAATATTACCTTTGTGTAACTTCATTTATGAAATTTATTGTCAATGTGATCTATATCTATCTATATATTCACTAGACAATACAATTTGTCGTTCATTTTGCAAAAATTCTCGAAGTAATACCACTGCTTTAACATTTTTGGATTATAGTTAGTAGTTGTATGCAAAACCCTCCACTTCGAACTTGCTACACGAAAGTGTTTTCTGTGAGCCTCCATGCTTTTGAAAGCCATCTGTTGAACTAGTCTTTCGAAAGCGGTAATTTTTTTCGGAATACGGCCTAAATCAATTTAGTTGCAGAACCGGTTTCTTGGTCGAGCAAAAATTTCCCCGCTTTTCCGAACATGAGATTCTATTGGAACAGAAATTCGGTGATTTCTTGGATCCAACATTCTTTATTGGAACAGACCTCATCCTGGAGTAAATACAGTGAGCATCAATATAAAGTTAACACAAATTCCCCTTTTTTATTTTGAGCCTTTTAGGGAGCCTCCAGGACCCCCTTAGAGGCAAATGCGAATTTTTAAATTATTTTTTAATTGTAGTAGAGACTGTTACGAAGATTTTAAGGGGTCGTGTAGCCTCCTCCGATTTTTTTTGAGGAGGTAAAAACGTGGATTTTTTAGTGTATTTTTGTTGTTGAGCCTTTTGTGTTAACTTTATATTGATGCTCACTGTATGTTGAGAATGTGTGCAAGGGACGTTTCTCATACTTTTCGAAAATGTCACTACAGTATTCAGTCGCGTGATTCCAACTTTGTGTTTATTTTCAATAGTTTGTTTGACCACCCCCACCCGGGTCCAACACGATCCGCCTGCACTGGTCTTCGCGGATTTGACGTCGACGACTCAATTGCTGGTACATGTAAATTTTTTGTTTATTATTTTAATACTCAGTATATACGATTTGCTCGCTTAGATTTTTCTCCCATTTTTCTCAAAATAAACATAACCACTACATAAATATACACTTCCTTTCCGTTCGTTTGTATTTTTCAAAAATTTCCCAAAAGCTTTCGCGTTCGTTCGTCTTCATTCCTCTTCGTCCTTCATGATGGGCAAATTTTCATATGAAGTGTATAGCATTGCACTGTGAGTTTCCATGCATTTCTCAATTACTATGACCAATTTCATGCCCTCTCCGAAGCCCTCTATAAAGAGTACCTCAGGAACATGGAAGGTAAAGTGTATGATGATCCTAGGGCATTCTTTCAATTTATCAACACTAAGAAAAAAGTTGATAACTACCCTTACACCATGCAATACGAGAACTCTCTTAGCTCTAATTCATCCGAGATTTGTGACAAATTTGCATCATTCTTCCTTAAATCTTTCTCGTCCCCATCTTCCAACCAGATGAAGACAATTTTCGACATATCAATGCAATTCAAACGGCTCAAAACTTATCCCTGTCTATAACCAGGGAAGATATATCGAAACATATAAATGAACTTCCTCAGGATTTTTCGTCCGGCCCTGATGTAGTTCCTCCTACTGTTTTAAAATCCTGTGCAGGGGCCCTACTGTCTCCTCTGCTATGTTTATTTCGAAAATCCTTAAATAAAGGGCGCTGCCAAACCTTATGGAAGAACTCTTTTATAACACCTGTCCATAAAAAAGGCTGTGAAAACGAAATCTCTAATTATAGGCCATTTGCGAAGTTATCGTCTATACCAAAACTCTTCGAATCTATTATTTATCCTGCTATCGCCTCTATCTGCAAGAGGCTTATCTCAACAAACCAACATGGTTTTCTTGCAGCCCGCTCCACTACTACTAATTTACTGGAGTTCTCCTCACACACAGTTAGAGGCTTTGTCACTGTCTGCCAAACTGACTGTGTCTGCACAGACTTTAGTAAGGCTTTAGACAAGCTCTCCCACTCTATTATAGTTCTTAAACTAAAGAAATTAGGCTTTCCGCATGCCCTTGTGGTATGGTTCCAGTCGTACTTAGCCGATAGAACCTACCAGGTTCTATTCCGCGGAGTCAAATCTAAGAACATCGAAGCGTCCTCTGGAGTTCCGAAAGGTAGTCATCTTGGCCCTCTCCTTTTTATTTTATCAATTGACGATATTGTTACCCAGCTAAGGCACTGTAAAATCCTCATTTACGCTGATGACATCAAACTGTATCGCCACATAAGGAGTATAGAGGATTGCAAACTTCTGCAAGCAGATCTAAACACCTTCTATTCTAGGTGTTCCAACAACAACCTTGTGATTAATATTAGTAAATGCAAGATCACGACTTTTTGTAGGAAACGTGGTGTTATAACTTATGACTATACTTTCCTTGACAACAAGGTCTCCCGTACTGAATCTGTAATCGATCTTGGGGTTAGGCTAGAAAGTAAGTTGGATTTCTCCACCCACATCAATTATATCTCCTCCAAGGGCAATTCAGTCGAAAGTAAGTTGGATTTCTCCACCCACATCAATTATATCTCCTCCAAGGGCAATTCAGTCCTGGGATTTATAAAAAGATGGTCCAAAGAGTTCAACAACCCCCTCATCACTAAACATCTGTACGTATCTCTGGTTAGGCCTTTATTTGACTACGCTTCCCAGGTATGGCCTCCTTACTACTCCTCCCATGTTAGTAGAATCGAATCGGTTCAAAGGAAGTTCGTCCGGTTTGCACTCAGCCACCTCCCGTGGGATGACCCACTTGCTCTTCCGCCTTATGAGAACAGACTTAAATTGCTCAACTTAAGCTCTCTCCATAAGCGCCGTGAGGTCGCTGACGTTATATTCTTTCATCGACTGATGAATGACAAGGTGGACTCTGGTTTCTTAAGACGCCGCGCGTCATTTAGAGTGAATAACTACAACCTGAGAGGTGAACCTCTCTTGCACATTAATTCCTCTAACACCAATTATGGCATGTTCAAACCCGTTAATCGCATGCTTATAAATACTAACAATAGGAGTGTGTTTAGCTTGCAAACTAGTGAAGTTGTCCTTAAAAGGACCCTTCTCAATGGGGCGTGACTCTCTGCGTGCCTCACTCTCTTTTTAGTTTTGCATGCTTCTCTGTTTGATGTTTTTGATCTTTTATGTTTTCTAATATTTAATGTTTGCATGTCTCAACTGAGCCACGACGGCAGTGGTAAATTGTTTTTCAGCCCTGTTGAGAAGTGCACCTTCTGAGCTAGAAGGTTTACTCGTATATAAATCCGCATATTTTTATGTGGTAAAACTCCATATTAATACTTCCAAAATTGACCACTGGAATCCAAGATCATGACAAGGGCTTGTATGAAACCAAAATATTTTAAATGGCTCCCTTGTAAATTCATTTGTTTGTGAGTTGTGCCACTGTTCTTGCAACGCGACGATATGTGAAGTGAGATTCCATACACGGGTCGACAGAAAAGAAACCCATTTGAAACTAGTTCGAACTGCTCGGGTGCGAGTGTTCTTGCCGGTCGGAAACGATTTCAGTTGCTTGGCTGCACTTAATCTGAACTATTTGACATTTTGCCAAAACCTCGTCAATCAAACAGAGATTGATCCAAAATCCGTTGTAATAGTGTGTGCACAAAGATTTCATTTTGATTACAAACTGATTGTGCTCGTGATTATTGTGAAACCAGTTTGAAGTTGGGCTTGAAAATCGACTAGTCGACTAGTGTGCGGAGGGCCTTACAGTCCAGAAAATACATACATATTTAATTTCGTTAGATAAAGATATCTGCGTACTTAGCAATACAGCAATAATTCAAAATCGCCCAAGTATATTTATGCGCGTGTATCCGAACGTAATCAATTGCTGAGTTTGCATACAGAGTTTACACTGGGTTAACTTCGAGTAAGTGCCCATGGAAATGCGGGTTGAGTAAAGTTTCGTGAAATCCAAGAAAACTCTACGTAACACGTCGTATTAAGGATTTTTCATATGTGTTTGTTTAAGTGTAAGTGTAAATGTTAAGTTACCCTACGCCTACGACAGAGGATTCCCCACGTGCATTACTGTGCTTCCATGAACAGAGGTCGAGTTTTCGTTGACTAAACAGAAAGCTTGACATGACGGCTCTGGGTGCAAGAGACAGATAAATAATTTTACTTTGCCTCGCCGTTGATACATGTGTAGTAAGGGATGCTTTATCACACACATATTCAAAACTAGGCTTAACCGGACTGGTTTCGTTGAGTTAACTTGAATTTAACGAAACTTTACTCAACCCCCGTATCCAAGAGCGCCAACTCCGAGTTAACCAAAGGTAAACTTGGCATGGAAACTCAATACATATTAGCGTAAGGGGATTACCCTCGCGGCTAATTGTGTTATTATGTCAAACGAACTACTGAAGTATTCAGACCATTTTAAACTACGCTGCTATGGTTCTGGAATTTTCTAACATTGGTAATATAAACTACTCTGTAATTGAGAGTAATTTCGGAATTAAAATTTAAGCTACTATGTAAGCAAACTCCAGCGGAATCAATTACAGCGTAGTTCAGAATTGGCCTGAATGTCCTTTTTAACTGTATGTTATGCTTTTATTTCATATAATACTTCATGAACATAACTATATTTAGAACATAATCTATGAATTTTTTGCAGTCCTGCAAATCCCAGATACGCGGGATTGTTTACCTCGATCCCGCGGGATTGCGTTATTAAGATTTTGATGCGGGATTGGATTCCCTACGTGAGACTACCAATAGTCGGACATGTTGTACGAAACTCTGAAGAAAGAATGGTTTTCAATTGCAGGCCAACAGGAAGAAGAAGATTAGGAAGGGCAAGATATAGGCGAATGAATAAAAGACTGCATGCACAACCTCGATCAACTATTGTGGATAGTCTCAACATATAAAAGGTAAAGTCAATACGAAACTTTTCAATTTGTACACCGTGAAGCAATCTTAAAGGTTTTCGTATGTTTTTCTTTTGCTTGCCTTCGAAGTGGCTCCATCCCTGGTTTTGCAATTTTTGGCCTTTAGTTTTTTCAGATGTGCATTCAAAACCCAAAGCCAAATACTAAAAGAACCCTATCGAGAAGTGTTTAATTCTGATCAAAATTCGGGGAAATTCGTACTAGAAAGAAATTGAAATGTATTCTACCTAAAATTCCCCGAACTTGCGCTGGCGAAGTGCACCTTCAAACAATTGCAATGCCTCATGTGTGCCGTGAGCAAAACAATGGGTCAATATGAAAAAAGGTAAATATCAACTACAGAATATAAAACAAATAAACCCCCGCCGCAGCCCCCTTGAGGCCCACCAAACATCACGTGGCCGGGGATTGTTTTGTTTTCCTTTTTCCGATCATGCGCCTGGCAACAAAGGAAAAGAATTTCCACACAATTTTTCCCCGTGCGATTTTCCTCTCGAAAGCTTTTTCGAGCTCTCGCACATTTCCTGAATCCTTTTTTTCGTGCTGCTCTGGAAAAGTCACAACAAAATATCCGTGGATTTTCACGTGGCCTCGCAGTTGACGTCGTGCGCTGTAGCCCGAGTAAACAGAGGCTCTGATTGGCTCCGGCTGTTCATAATTTTTCTAACTTTTTTAGTTTTTACTGATTATGCGTACCTTGCATTTAGCATAATGATGTATATGTAACTGCAGCTACGTGGCCATGCCCATTGCAACGACATGCACTAATTTACAAAATATGATATTCCCGGCGACTGTGGTGTATGTATGTATGTATAACTTTTTGTTAGCCTGCTTAATAAGAAACAAAACAAACGTGTGCGATTTTAAATGGAATGTTTTAAATAGATTTGTTTCTTGTCGCAGCAGAGAGTGGGGGTGCAGGGCTTTATCATAAACTTATTTCCTTATGGGAGACAAAATGATAAGGGTATGTAGTATGCCAAAATGCACACGAATATGAACTAATTAATTTTCAGTAGATATGACATTCAAACGACGTTGACTTTGTTAATGTGTATTTCAGCATTATGTAGCTTTATATTGATTCGAATATCTGCATTCGATACCTTTTGGGATCAGAAAACTATCAAGGAACGGATGAACGATCTATTTAAAAAATCACAAAGAATAAAAGTAATTATTTAGAGAAACTCGTTCGATTTGTGTAATAGTTTGACAAAACTCTAGCATAGATGGTTGAAGTTTACGATCTCAAGAATATTCGTTTGAATGGATCGAGCTCTTATAGGACGAAGAATGCATGCAGCCGATGGTGAAAGGTAAGTCACCCAGGCCATAAAACAGAGTTTTTAGTCGGTTGGGCTGACGGTTAGCAGCCCAATCGCATAAAAATACCATTGCTATGAATCGGCAAACTATGCCTCTGAACCGGATGGACAACACGACGACGACCTCTGCTTTTCGAACAAGAACACTAATCAGATCATGGAATGTGAGAGCACTGCTTGCTGATGGACGGCTACTTAAGTTCTCAACGTGATGAACCGCTATAAAATCAAGATCATGGGACTCAGCAAGACCAGATAGCCCGATGCGGGGGAGCACATCTGGTGAGTCCTTCTTATATTCTGGGAAAAACGAAACTGAAAACCGTAGGAATTTCGTTGGCATAATACTCACCAAACAAGCCAGATCTAGTCTCATTAGCTTTTTGAGAGGATTATTACCGTACGCCTGTGTACAAGATTGTTTTTTTTTTTTTGACACTGTTTTAATGGGTGACCAAAACTCACAGATAAGCCCCAACCACACCGGCCTTGACACAATTGGACACAATTGGAAATCAAGGCATAGGCCAGGCTACTCACAGCAACGGTGAGCTTTTCTTTGACTTTTGGAGTTCCCACCAACTCATGGTAGGTGGAACCTACACAAGTCACACACAGTATTCTTCCAAATCTGTGAAGCCTAAACCCAACAGATGGTTTAATCGGGAGTGTATGAATGCAATCAAAACTAAAGAAGCCGCCTTCCGAGCGTACAAGAGCTTCCAGAGTGAATCGCTCCGTTTAGAGTACATACAACAAAGAAATTCTTGTAAAACCGCCATCCATCAAGAAAGTCAAACCCTCATTTGACAACAAACTGAGAAGTAAACTCCTAAATGCAACCTCCGCCCGGTAGCAAAAACTTCTGGTCCATGGTAAGTTCCATCAAGAAGAATTTCACTACAACTTCAACCCCTTCCTTTATTCACAATGAGAAGGTAATAGCAGATAATAGATTAGCATCTATGTTCGCTTCGAATTCTACTTTACCCGAAACTGATGTGTTACCCCCTGTTTCCGAGCGTAACGCCCATTCAATGGACAGGGTTTTTTCAGGACTCGCGAGGTGTACAGGTGCCTCAAAGATCTCGATGCCAACAAATCCACTGGACCCGATAATATACCCCCTATCGTCTTAAAACAATGCACCTCACCTTTGGCTAAACCTCTGCGCAAATTATTTTCCCTGTCATATTTCTCCGGAGTTTATCCCGACTCTTGAAAACTTGCCCATACCGAAAAAAGGTGACTCCAGCCTTCACTCCAATTACCGCCCAATAGCAATTACTTCTATTCTCTCCAAAACCATGGAGATGATAATCAATAAAAAGCTTATGGGATATCTAGAATCCAACCTACTCATAAACGACAGACAGTATGGCCCCGACAAAAAAGATCCACTGGCGATCTTTTAGTCAGTCTTACAGAACACCTCAGCCGTAGTCTGCATGGATCCGGTGAGTCTAGTCTGGTTGATCTAGATATCTCCAAGGCTTTCGATAGAGTTTGGCACTCAGCCCTGTTAGCTAAACTCAAAGCTATTGGAGTTGACTCACTTCTACAGAAGTGGATTGAGAGTTTCCTTTCCGGCCATTCAATCAAAGTAGTATAGGATGGCGTCAAATCCGCATCCCACCCGATCTCTGCGGGGGTCCCCCAGGGGTCAATTTTATCACCGGCCTTATTCCTCATATTTATAAATGACCTTCTTTCAATCCCCTCTAACCCACTTCTCAGCTTCGCTGACGACGGTACTATACGTTACTCGTATAGCTTCGATACAAGACAGACTCATGCCAGATCCTTTCTTGATGATCGCGAACCAATGTCCAAGTCGATTAATAACGACATTAAACTGATTTTAGAGTGGGGAAAGAAGAATCGTGTCTTATCTCCAAAAAGAAGTTCAACACCTCTCCACCTTTGACAGTGGGTAAAGTTCAACTAATGGCCGACCCATCCTTACACATTTTAGGCGTGACATTAGCCAAAGACTTGCGATGGAATAACCACATATTCCAAATCGCCAAACAAGCATCCCAGTGCTTGGGATTTCTTAAGAGGTGCAAGTTCCTCCTCCAGCCATCGGCCCGTGCTGTTATTTATAAATCCTACATTCGGCCTCTTCTCGAATATAATTCCCTCGATAACCACCTTGGCATGGTTAGATAAGGTCCAAAAAAGGGCACTCAAGTTAGTTGATGACGACACCGCCTGCTTCACCATCGACCCCCTCAGCCACCGTAGGAATGTAGCAGCACTGACAAAATTTTATCGCTACTATCATAGTGACTGTTCCTCCGAGTTAAACGCTCTCCTGCCTACACGGCAATCTTATACCTACCCACAACACCAGATTAGCCCACTCGTCTCATTCCCTTCACCTGCAACTACCCCTTTCACGCACTCAACAAGATATGAATTCGTTCGTTAATAGAACAACTCGACTGTGGAATAATCTCTCGCAGTCAGTATTTCCGAGCTCCTACAATATCCAAGAGTTCAAACGCAGGGTTCATCACCACCTTCTTCAATACCCCCCCCCCCCCGTACCTTTTAATCCTTAACCTATACCTCCCACCCCTCCCCCCCCCTCAAGCTTAAAAAAAATTCGCCCGACGGTTGAACGAGAAACTCGTTAGATCACGTGACCATCAGCCGCAGAAGAACTATTCTAGAGGATGTCAGAATCTTTAGCGCAGCGTACACTGGAAGTAACCACCACTTGATATTCACCTCAAAATCGTCGCAATCAGAAACGTCCAACGCGATGCCACGCGTAGCCGGTTTAACGTAGACCTTGCAAAAATTTGTAGGGAAATTAAGCAGACATTAAGCCAGCAAAGAGTTTCTGACGAAAATAACATTGAAGAACTGTGGAGTACTACAAAGGGCGCTATTATAACAGCAGCGGAAACAAGCATCGGCTTTTTCCAAAGAAACCAGAAATACTGCATCTCGGACACAACCTGGCAAGAAATAGAACGCAGAAGTATCCTCAAAAGAAATGTGAACTGTACAAGCAGCCCGGGAAAATGTAATCGACTTGAACGGGAATGCTCCCAAGTACACAGAGAGGAAAAAAGAAGTTTCTGGCGTGATAAAAGGCAGCAGATAAACGTGCTCGCAGAAAATGCGGAAACCGTGGCAAACTCAGGCAACAGTAAGGTGCTGTAGCAAATCACTAAACAGCTCTCGGGAAAGCACTCTACTAAAAAGCATGCCTATGGGCCTGTTTAGACGGTTCGCTTCCAGGAACATTCCTCACATTCCATGATGATGAAGGGGGAAGTGGAGATGATGAGAGGTGCCACCCTACTTTTCCCCTTATCCACAAAGTTCGTGAGGAAAGATCATCAAAGCGAACCGTCTAAACAGGCCCGATAAAAGATGGAAGGCTGCCGGGCAGCGGCAAAAAGCAATTTCAAAGATGGAGAGATTACTTCTTCGCCGCCTTGAATGGTTCTACAGTCAACCTTCAACAGTCAGTCTTCCTGAGCTCATACAACACCAAGGGTCTCACAGAACAACCAAGGTCTCAAACGTCGCCACCTAGACTTTGGTCGCCATCTCCACCAACACTCTTACCCCACCCCCTCTCTCTCTCCTTCGAGAAAAGCTTACCACCAGACATTGCACCATGGCTTGTATGACATGACGAACTGACGCGCGTTCAAAAGCCTTATGGTAAACCACGACGTAAGCTGTGGTTACGCTGGTTACTTCACTTAACAACGAAAGTTTATGTTTAACCACGGAGGTTTTTGAACTACTAGCTACGAATTAAAAAAAGATGAAGTTTGTTTTCCCCATAAAATAGTCTCCGCTTATTCCGTACATGGCCATTAATTATTTATTTGTAATATTTTCACAAATCCCACTTTGATTGCTTCATTGTAACGAATGTCTTCGTCTTCCTAACTATCGCTTACCATGCTCCCGACTAGGGTTAAAATTCAACTACACCATGGTTAACCACGTTAGTTTTTGAACGCCAAAAAATTATGCTCGTGGTTATGTTGTAATTACCCAGGGAGTTTTTGAACGACAAAAGTTTACCATAGTTAACAATGGCTAACCATAGTAAGGCTCTGGAACGCGCTCTTGGTAGTACAAATGTTGACAACTAAGCTCAGACTATCACTTTAAAAAGTAATTTGGAAGTTATGGTTAGCTAGTTGAATTTGAAGGGCCTAGAATTTTGTATGAATATTTCCCTTTCCATGCATTTATGTATAAAGCATGCATTATATATAGTAAATTTTATTAACTTACAGGCCCAGTTTTCATGTTGTAAATTCGATCTGGAAATATTGTGTTCGTAAGTGTTCAAACAATAATGTTGATATCACCTGCATATGCCAGTATGTTTTTTGTGTGGAATGGGCCTTAAGGGTGAAATATACGAGACTTGATCCTTATCATAGTCAGTTGTAAATGTGGATCGGTCTAGTGAGTCAATTACATAGGGCCTTTCCACAATTGTCTTCTTACTGCGATTTCCACACTCGTTTCTTGCAGCGTCGCAAGCATTTTGTTCTGATTAAGTAGTTGAATGTAATGTGTGCGGATGCTTTTCTGATCATTTCGAATTCTCGTTTCTGTCCACCAAATAATTTACCCCCCTAAAACCCTAGTTAGGCTTTTTTAATTGCTACGTTTGCTCGTTTTTCTATTTTCTAAATGAGTACTTAGTTTTTTTGTTTTTAAGTTAATTATTTTTAAATTTTAATTAGATTTTTAACCAATAACTGAATTTTAATTTATTTTTCCTCGGCTATAATTTATTAGCATGTCCAGACATAGGTACTGTTATTTTAACACCATTTCCAATTTGACTTAATACCAGAACTTTACTTTAAAGGTGATGTCATAAAAACTAAAAAATAAAAAGCGTGTAGTTATAAGCAAGTAACTTTTAAATTATTGCATTCCTTCTTGGCAATCGTGATACTTCTTAATTTCATTGAATTACCTCTTTTGTAATTCTTTACGATACAAATTCTTCATGGCTCTCCAACGAAATCATTCTTTTCTGGCGTGTGGTGATGTTTAGTTTCTAAAGGTATTACATATTTTTTTAATTCCGAGTTTTGTGTAAACCTGATTTTATCATTGCTACTGACTAAAGAACAGAGATAGAAAGTTTTAATTCTAAAATATACTGTCAAATACGAAGCGAATTTATAAAGCTGGTAAAAAACAGCGATTGAACGAATTCAAATATGGTCATCCGGACCCCTCTATTAGGTGGACCCAAAATGAAATGCAAATATTTCGAGCCCATATCACTCTAGGCAGCGCTGACTCACGGGTAGAGCGAGAAGTGCGGTCGCTCTAGGTGTCAGTTAGCAAAGCACGCCTAAATGAATGCGCAAAACAATTTCGTAGCCTCTCAAAACGCCAGTGGTTATGGGCCTGTATAAACGGTTCTCCGCCACTAGCTTTGTTGATGAAGGGAAAAATGGGAATGATGAGAGGTCCAATCGCACTTAACCTTTCATCTACATAAATAGTTCGTGAGCAACGTGCCTGGGAGCGAACTGTTTAAACAGGCCCTAATATAGCTTAAAGAGTAAAACAAGTCTCTTATCTCTTCTCTTCTAAATTGAGTTTATTGCTCTTTGGCCATTGGTCTGACTATAGAGATGGAGTCCATCACCCACGCGTGAATTCGTTTAGTATATAAATTATTTTTCCTCATTTTAAGGAGCGTGAGCCCTACCAAAAAGATAAAACTCACCTGGAAGTTTTGTTGGAGCCCCCCCCCCCCCTATAGATTTGTAGTTGTTGCGCTAATGATTTTAGTATGCATTTGCGTAAAATATAGTAGAATGTCATGAAATGGCAGATTGGCAGAACTCTAGAACATTGGTCGTAGCCACACAAACCGCCAGCAGGGAATTTGGGAGACTTTCCTAGAGGATGAATAAAAGAGCTATTCCAAATAGGTTTTTAGTCATTGATTAGATTAGATTTTTGTTTATGAAAAAAACCAAGCTTAGGAGTTCCTTGAGAAATCTAAGGTATTGGGAGGTTTGTTTGACGATTTGGAATTTGCGATCATTCCAACGCATATCCTCCGTTAAAGTTACCCTAGGTTGTTGAGCGTTGAGTCTGCCGTTAGATTCCCTTTACCCACTGATATAGGAGGAAGGTCGGTGCAATTTTTGGAGATCAGACAGTACTTCGTTTTGGTGGCATTAAATTCAACGCGAGTCATGCGGCCCCAATCGATTCGATATTCCGGTTGATCGAAGTAGACAGTTCACAAGTTCTGGCACGTGCTTATCTTATATTGTCGAAGGAGTAAGAGAAATGCAAAGTACCGCCATCAGGGAAGCAGTAAGGTGGGTTGGAGACACTGACATATAGTAATGGACTGCTACATGAGCAAAATCCCATACAAAAAAATGGCACCAAAAACTATTCCTGACTCGCTCCACGTTAAATCCCAATGAACTGTAATCGTCAGCGCATGTCAGCGATATAAACATAATTAGAAAAAAATACACAGGTATAGTTTTCGTTCTTCTGTCTCACTCTTGAGCTATTTTGAAAGCTTCGTTAAACAGGGGAAATAACCGTCACGGTGTTGGAATAAATACATTTATTTAATGAAAAAACTGCTAATAAATAAAAATGAGTGATGAAAATTTATTTCCGTTAATTATAACAAACATCTTATCACTTATTTTCTCCTAAATTCGAAGAAAACTTTTTTGTTTGCATAAAAAAGGTTTTCTATTTCTGGAGAGAAATGGTGCCATTCAGCATCGTCAATCAGCAGTCCATTACTATATGTATGTCAGTGGTTGGAGAGGATTGAGAGCAGATCATTATTGAAGACTGGGGAAAGTTCGGGTGATAGAATTGACCCGTGGGGAACTCCGGCCGAAATGGCGTGGGGGTTGGAAGAAAGAAAGCTCTTAATTCAGTTGCCCAGAACTATGTAAGCTTATACCAATAGCTTGGAGTTTAGTCAACAGAACAGGGTGCCATACTCTGTCAAAAGCCTTTGAGATATCTAGAGCAACTAGACCAGACTCACCAAAGCGGAGAATGCTTTGTTTGATATGCTCGGTTAAACACACAAGCAGATCATCAGCAAACCGGTTTGCTCTAAAGCAGGGTTTCGAACCCGAACCTAATCCGAGCCCTGAACCCGCTCCGGTTCAAGATTTTTTTAAATTATGTGAACCCAATCAAAAATTCGGTCGGTCAAATTTTTATGGCAATTATTAACTATGCGTACAGTGTTTAAAATTTAAAATTTCATATTTCTCAGAATTGGGAGCAAAAAATAAAGTTAAAGGTCTTATTAGCTGTTCCGCTAACTCAAATAGTTGTTGAGAGGGCTTTTTCTACACTGCAGTTAGTTTTAGCTCCACAAAAGAGCATATCGCAGCCGAATCATTAAGAATTTCTGCGTTTGAATGTAATTTTGTAATTTTTTTGTCTAAAATAAATAAAAAATATCGTTTTAAAATAAACAGTAAATATACATATACCGAACCTGAACCCACTAAATTTCAATGTATTGAACCCGAACCTGTACCCGCACCAAAAATTCACATGGTTTGAAACTTTGCTCTATAGTCGTATTGCCTAGTGCAGTGATTCCCAAAGTGGGTTCCGCGGAACCTTACGGTTCCACGAAAAAATTTTAGGGTTCCGTGTCACCAGCGCAGAAGCGTAAATACATTCGTAGTCTCACTGACACTGCGCCGGCCGTTTAACGCGTTCTTGCTAATCAGAAAGTGCGAGTGGCCCTTCTTCCTTGAAATTTGGTCTACGCCGCATAACATTTTGGCCGCCATTCCATATTCCCATGTTGAGGGGGTTGTGAAGAAAATGGTAATCCGCCCTCTTGAGATGGACGCCATGGACCAAACGATATATTGAGTATACTATATTGCTTATGGTGTTCTACTTATCATACCCTTTCATTTGATATCCATGTCGAAGGGGTTGTGAAGAATATTTCAATCCGCCCTCCTGACTGCCGCCATCCATCTAAAGGTATATTGAGTATACCATATTACATTGTCATCGGAGCTAAAGGTGTATGCAAAATTTCAGCATGATAGGATATCGGGAAGTATATGAAAAATTGATTGCAAAATTTGTTCCGTGAAGAAAACAGTAATCCGTCCTCTTGAGACGGCCGCCATGGATCTAACGGTATAATGAGTATACCATATTGCATTGTCATCGGAGCTGAAGTTGTGTACAAAATTTCAGGATGAAACCGCAAGTATTAAAAAAATCGATTGCAAGATATGTACCGGACAAACAGACAGACAAGAAAGCGAGCTAATAAAAAGGTTTTAAAATATATTAAAGGATAAATATATACATTTATATTATATTATTTTATTTTTTCATCGTTGGGTTCCGCCAAATTTTATACATTGTAGAAAGGTTCCGTATGAAATAGCCAAACCTAGCTCGGGAGAAGCATCAAAGATTTTGGAGCATCCTACTCATCACCGGGAACTTTAGTGCGCATCGTCAAACTTTTATTTTTATTTTATTTTCGTTTTTTACTCTTTTGTTTTTATTTTTCTGATTTTTAAATATTTCTTTCGTTCTTTTGTTTTTGTTTTTTATTTATTATTTTTATTTTTTACTCTTAGTTTTAATTTTAATTTTTCTCCTCTAGTTTTGATTTTAAATTTAAGTTGTTATAAGTTCTTAATTTGTTTACTTTTAGTTATGGTTTTAAAATTAAGTTTCTATAGAATTTTTATGTATTATGTTGCCTCTTTTCTTGGCTATTCTTCTTCCTCTTTATCTGTCCCTTCTTATCCTGTCTTTTATTTCTTCTTCTATTTAACATTTTTAGCTTGTTTCTTACTGACTTTTGAAGTTGTGGCTGTGCTCATTTCTTGCATTTATGTATCAGTTTCCTGATAGAGTGCACAAACAGGGAAGACTGCTAAACATCCTTTGCTCCACCTCCTCAGGACTTAATATATGTGTTCTAAATGCGAGAAGTCTGAACAACAAAATGGATGAATTGAGATACAAAGGGCGCTATTATAACAGCAGCGGAAACAAGCATCGGCTTTTTCCAAAGAAACCAGAAATACTGCATCTCGGACACAACCTGGCAAGAAATAGAACGCAGAAGTATCCTCAAAAGAAATGTGAACTGTACAAGCAGCCCGGGAAAATGTAATCGACTTGAACGGGAATGCTCCCAAGTACACAGAGAGGAAAAAAGAAGTTTCTGGCGTGATAAAAGGCAGCAGATAAACGTGCTCGCAGAAAATGCGGAAACCGTGGCAAACTCAGGCAACAGTAAGGTGCTGTAGCAAATCACTAAACAGCTCTCGGGAAAGCACTCTACTAAAAAGCATGCCTATGGGCCTGTTTAGACGGTTCGCTTCCAGGAACATTCCTCACATTCCATGATGATGAAGGGGGAAGTGGAGATGATGAGAGGTGCCACCCTACTTTTCCCCTTATCCACAAAGTTCGTGAGGAAAGATCATCAAAGCGAACCGTCTAAACAGGCCCGATAAAAGATGGAAGGCTGCCGGGCAGCGGCAAAAAGCAATTTCAAAGATGGAGAGATTACTTCTTCGCCGCCTTGAATGGTTCTACAGTCAACCTTCAACAGTCAGTCTTCCTGAGCTCATACAACACCAAGGGTCTCACAGAACAACCAAGGTCTCAAACGTCGCCACCTAGACTTTGGTCGCCATCTCCACCAACACTCTTACCCCACCCCCTCTCTCTCTCCTTCGAGAAAAGCTTACCACCAGACATTGCACCATGGCTTGTATGACATGACGAACTGACGCGCGTTCAAAAGCCTTATGGTAAACCACGACGTAAGCTGTGGTTACGCTGGTTACTTCACTTAACAACGAAAGTTTATGTTTAACCACGGAGGTTTTTGAACTACTAGCTACGAATTAAAAAAAGATGAAGTTTGTTTTCCCCATAAAATAGTCTCCGCTTATTCCGTACATGGCCATTAATTATTTATTTGTAATATTTTCACAAATCCCACTTTGATTGCTTCATTGTAACGAATGTCTTCGTCTTCCTAACTATCGCTTACCATGCTCCCGACTAGGGTTAAAATTCAACTACACCATGGTTAACCACGTTAGTTTTTGAACGCCAAAAAATTATGCTCGTGGTTATGTTGTAATTACCCAGGGAGTTTTTGAACGACAAAAGTTTACCATAGTTAACAATGGCTAACCATAGTAAGGCTCTGGAACGCGCTCTTGGTAGTACAAATGTTGACAACTAAGCTCAGACTATCACTTTAAAAAGTAATTTGGAAGTTATGGTTAGCTAGTTGAATTTGAAGGGCCTAGAATTTTGTATGAATATTTCCCTTTCCATGCATTTATGTATAAAGCATGCATTATATATAGTAAATTTTATTAACTTACAGGCCCAGTTTTCATGTTGTAAATTCGATCTGGAAATATTGTGTTCGTAAGTGTTCAAACAATAATGTTGATATCACCTGCATATGCCAGTATGTTTTTTGTGTGGAATGGGCCTTAAGGGTGAAATATACGAGACTTGATCCTTATCATAGTCAGTTGTAAATGTGGATCGGTCTAGTGAGTCAATTACATAGGGCCTTTCCACAATTGTCTTCTTACTGCGATTTCCACACTCGTTTCTTGCAGCGTCGCAAGCATTTTGTTCTGATTAAGTAGTTGAATGTAATGTGTGCGGATGCTTTTCTGATCATTTCGAATTCTCGTTTCTGTCCACCAAATAATTTACCCCCCTAAAACCCTAGTTAGGCTTTTTTAATTGCTACGTTTGCTCGTTTTTCTATTTTCTAAATGAGTACTTAGTTTTTTTGTTTTTAAGTTAATTATTTTTAAATTTTAATTAGATTTTTAACCAATAACTGAATTTTAATTTATTTTTCCTCGGCTATAATTTATTAGCATGTCCAGACATAGGTACTGTTATTTTAACACCATTTCCAATTTGACTTAATACCAGAACTTTACTTTAAAGGTGATGTCATAAAAACTAAAAAATAAAAAGCGTGTAGTTATAAGCAAGTAACTTTTAAATTATTGCATTCCTTCTTGGCAATCGTGATACTTCTTAATTTCATTGAATTACCTCTTTTGTAATTCTTTACGATACAAATTCTTCATGGCTCTCCAACGAAATCATTCTTTTCTGGCGTGTGGTGATGTTTAGTTTCTAAAGGTATTACATATTTTTTTAATTCCGAGTTTTGTGTAAACCTGATTTTATCATTGCTACTGACTAAAGAACAGAGATAGAAAGTTTTAATTCTAAAATATACTGTCAAATACGAAGCGAATTTATAAAGCTGGTAAAAAACAGCGATTGAACGAATTCAAATATGGTCATCCGGACCCCTCTATTAGGTGGACCCAAAATGAAATGCAAATATTTCGAGCCCATATCACTCTAGGCAGCGCTGACTCACGGGTAGAGCGAGAAGTGCGGTCGCTCTAGGTGTCAGTTAGCAAAGCACGCCTAAATGAATGCGCAAAACAATTTCGTAGCCTCTCAAAACGCCAGTGGTTATGGGCCTGTATAAACGGTTCTCCGCCACTAGCTTTGTTGATGAAGGGAAAAATGGGAATGATGAGAGGTCCAATCGCACTTAACCTTTCATCTACATAAATAGTTCGTGAGCAACGTGCCTGGGAGCGAACTGTTTAAACAGGCCCTAATATAGCTTAAAGAGTAAAACAAGTCTCTTATCTCTTCTCTTCTAAATTGAGTTTATTGCTCTTTGGCCATTGGTCTGACTATAGAGATGGAGTCCATCACCCACGCGTGAATTCGTTTAGTATATAAATTATTTTTCCTCATTTTAAGGAGCGTGAGCCCTACCAAAAAGATAAAACTCACCTGGAAGTTTTGTTGGAGCCCCCCCCCCCCCTATAGATTTGTAGTTGTTGCGCTAATGATTTTAGTATGCATTTGCGTAAAATATAGTAGAATGTCATGAAATGGCAGATTGGCAGAACTCTAGAACATTGGTCGTAGCCACACAAACCGCCAGCAGGGAATTTGGGAGACTTTCCTAGAGGATGAATAAAAGAGCTATTCCAAATAGGTTTTTAGTCATTGATTAGATTAGATTTTTGTTTATGAAAAAAACCAAGCTTAGGAGTTCCTTGAGAAATCTAAGGTATTGGGAGGTTTGTTTGACGATTTGGAATTTGCGATCATTCCAACGCATATCCTCCGTTAAAGTTACCCTAGGTTGTTGAGCGTTGAGTCTGCCGTTAGATTCCCTTTACCCACTGATATAGGAGGAAGGTCGGTGCAATTTTTGGAGATCAGACAGTACTTCGTTTTGGTGGCATTAAATTCAACGCGAGTCATGCGGCCCCAATCGATTCGATATTCCGGTTGATCGAAGTAGACAGTTCACAAGTTCTGGCACGTGCTTATCTTATATTGTCGAAGGAGTAAGAGAAATGCAAAGTACCGCCATCAGGGAAGCAGTAAGGTGGGTTGGAGACACTGACATATAGTAATGGACTGCTACATGAGCAAAATCCCATACAAAAAAATGGCACCAAAAACTATTCCTGACTCGCTCCACGTTAAATCCCAATGAACTGTAATCGTCAGCGCATGTCAGCGATATAAACATAATTAGAAAAAAATACACAGGTATAGTTTTCGTTCTTCTGTCTCACTCTTGAGCTATTTTGAAAGCTTCGTTAAACAGGGGAAATAACCGTCACGGTGTTGGAATAAATACATTTATTTAATGAAAAAACTGCTAATAAATAAAAATGAGTGATGAAAATTTATTTCCGTTAATTATAACAAACATCTTATCACTTATTTTCTCCTAAATTCGAAGAAAACTTTTTTGTTTGCATAAAAAAGGTTTTCTATTTCTGGAGAGAAATGGTGCCATTCAGCATCGTCAATCAGCAGTCCATTACTATATGTATGTCAGTGGTTGGAGAGGATTGAGAGCAGATCATTATTGAAGACTGGGGAAAGTTCGGGTGATAGAATTGACCCGTGGGGAACTCCGGCCGAAATGGCGTGGGGGTTGGAAGAAAGAAAGCTCTTAATTCAGTTGCCCAGAACTATGTAAGCTTATACCAATAGCTTGGAGTTTAGTCAACAGAACAGGGTGCCATACTCTGTCAAAAGCCTTTGAGATATCTAGAGCAACTAGACCAGACTCACCAAAGCGGAGAATGCTTTGTTTGATATGCTCGGTTAAACACACAAGCAGATCATCAGCAAACCGGTTTGCTCTAAAGCAGGGTTTCGAACCCGAACCTAATCCGAGCCCTGAACCCGCTCCGGTTCAAGATTTTTTTAAATTATGTGAACCCAATCAAAAATTCGGTCGGTCAAATTTTTATGGCAATTATTAACTATGCGTACAGTGTTTAAAATTTAAAATTTCATATTTCTCAGAATTGGGAGCAAAAAATAAAGTTAAAGGTCTTATTAGCTGTTCCGCTAACTCAAATAGTTGTTGAGAGGGCTTTTTCTACACTGCAGTTAGTTTTAGCTCCACAAAAGAGCATATCGCAGCCGAATCATTAAGAATTTCTGCGTTTGAATGTAATTTTGTAATTTTTTTGTCTAAAATAAATAAAAAATATCGTTTTAAAATAAACAGTAAATATACATATACCGAACCTGAACCCACTAAATTTCAATGTATTGAACCCGAACCTGTACCCGCACCAAAAATTCACATGGTTTGAAACTTTGCTCTATAGTCGTATTGCCTAGTGCAGTGATTCCCAAAGTGGGTTCCGCGGAACCTTACGGTTCCACGAAAAAATTTTAGGGTTCCGTGTCACCAGCGCAGAAGCGTAAATACATTCGTAGTCTCACTGACACTGCGCCGGCCGTTTAACGCGTTCTTGCTAATCAGAAAGTGCGAGTGGCCCTTCTTCCTTGAAATTTGGTCTACGCCGCATAACATTTTGGCCGCCATTCCATATTCCCATGTTGAGGGGGTTGTGAAGAAAATGGTAATCCGCCCTCTTGAGATGGACGCCATGGACCAAACGATATATTGAGTATACTATATTGCTTATGGTGTTCTACTTATCATACCCTTTCATTTGATATCCATGTCGAAGGGGTTGTGAAGAATATTTCAATCCGCCCTCCTGACTGCCGCCATCCATCTAAAGGTATATTGAGTATACCATATTACATTGTCATCGGAGCTAAAGGTGTATGCAAAATTTCAGCATGATAGGATATCGGGAAGTATATGAAAAATTGATTGCAAAATTTGTTCCGTGAAGAAAACAGTAATCCGTCCTCTTGAGACGGCCGCCATGGATCTAACGGTATAATGAGTATACCATATTGCATTGTCATCGGAGCTGAAGTTGTGTACAAAATTTCAGGATGAAACCGCAAGTATTAAAAAAATCGATTGCAAGATATGTACCGGACAAACAGACAGACAAGAAAGCGAGCTAATAAAAAGGTTTTAAAATATATTAAAGGATAAATATATACATTTATATTATATTATTTTATTTTTTCATCGTTGGGTTCCGCCAAATTTTATACATTGTAGAAAGGTTCCGTATGAAATAGCCAAACCTAGCTCGGGAGAAGCATCAAAGATTTTGGAGCATCCTACTCATCACCGGGAACTTTAGTGCGCATCGTCAAACTTTTATTTTTATTTTATTTTCGTTTTTTACTCTTTTGTTTTTATTTTTCTGATTTTTAAATATTTCTTTCGTTCTTTTGTTTTTGTTTTTTATTTATTATTTTTATTTTTTACTCTTAGTTTTAATTTTAATTTTTCTCCTCTAGTTTTGATTTTAAATTTAAGTTGTTATAAGTTCTTAATTTGTTTACTTTTAGTTATGGTTTTAAAATTAAGTTTCTATAGAATTTTTATGTATTATGTTGCCTCTTTTCTTGGCTATTCTTCTTCCTCTTTATCTGTCCCTTCTTATCCTGTCTTTTATTTCTTCTTCTATTTAACATTTTTAGCTTGTTTCTTACTGACTTTTGAAGTTGTGGCTGTGCTCATTTCTTGCATTTATGTATCAGTTTCCTGATAGAGTGCACAAACAGGGAAGACTGCTAAACATCCTTTGCTCCACCTCCTCAGGACTTAATATATGTGTTCTAAATGCGAGAAGTCTGAACAACAAAATGGATGAATTGAGATGGATGTTTGATCAAACAAAGATACAGGTTGTGCTTGTGAGTGAGACTTGGTTAAAACCAGAAATCCCCTCCTCTTTTGTTTCCCTTCGTAATTTTGTGTTACATCGTGGTGATCGGTTTGACCGCACTGCTGGTGGTGTCGCTGTATATGTGACCTCTTCGCTCTCCTCAAGAGTGCTCGGTAAGTCTAATGGCTTACAATTTGAGTTTATTGCTGTTGAGATAAAATCTCCATGTGACAAATGTGTTGTTATCAGCGTATACTGTCCTCCCAATGCCTTCAATTCCGATATCGCTACTGAGTTCTCCGATCTTGTTTCTTCTCTTTCTCACCACTATGAGAACATAATTGTTGCGGGTGACTTTAATGCTGATCTGCTCAAAATCAATCCTCGTGCGAATGCTCTTAGATATTTATTTGAGACATTGGACTTGCATATTCTAAATAATCTACCAACATTTCTAAATTGTCAAAACCCATCCTTGCTTGATGTCCTAGCTACTACCTGCACTGATGCAGTGTTAAAGCATCATCAACTTTCCCCCCCTAGCTTTCTGGACCATGACCTATTATTCCTTTCCGTTCGGTTCTCTCTTGGTGTGCTCTCCGTGTCTAGTTCGTATACTTTTCGTGATTTTAGTAACATCAATGTTGATCAAATGTCTGAAGCTGCCTCCGTCATTCCTTGGGATGTTATCTATCGTACTACTTGTGTTGACGCTAAAGTAAGTTTGCTGACTCTATTTACTCAATCTCTCTTTGATCAATGTGTGCCGCTGGTCACAAGAAGCCGTAGGGCATCCTCACCCTGTCCTTGGTTTTCTAGTGAAATCCGTGACCTGATAAGTCAGCGAGAGTGCATGTACAGGCGTTATCGCAAGACTAGGATCCTTAGATATCTTAATGCCTATAAACAGCTTCGCAACCTCGTCACTAGTAAAGTCAAATCACGAAAACGTAGTTTTTATGCCCGTAAGCTTGATCCCTCTTTAAACACCAAGCAACTCTGGTCCAACCTTCGCTCGCTGGGCATACATGCTACTGCACCCTCCCATTTTGATATCGATGTTGACCTTCTAAATCGCTCATTCATTCAATCCCCTCCTGCTTTCCCAATCTCCCGATCTTTCTCAGTCCTTCCGCATAGTACTGATGGCTTTGCTTTCCGCTGTGTGGACTCCTCGGAAGTTTTTGAAATACTGCTCTCCATTTCGTCAAGCTGCATCGGTTATGATGAAATCTCTCCACGGTTTTTCAAGCTGCTCGCCCCCTTAATTTTGAATATTATTACGCATGTTTTTAATTACTGCCTGACTACTTCCCAAGTTCCCTTGTTGTGGAAAAAAGCCATAGTGATCCCCTTACCGAAGAAATCTTCTCCTGCTGATATCTCAGATTTCCGTCCCATTAGCATTCTTCCTTTCCTTGCTAAAGCCTTCGAGAAAACTGTATTCATTCAAGTCCAGCGCTACCTTGAATCTAATAGCCTTATTTCTGAATATCAATCTGGTTTCCGTAAAAATCATAGTTGCGAAACAGCTATACTAAAGGTAACTACTGACATTCGCTCTGCGCTTGATAAAGGTGACGTTGCAGTATTAGTGCTTCTTGATTTCTCGAAAGCCTTCGACTCGGTGGTGCACACGATCCTGCTTTCCAAACTAAGTCAGCGCTATCGCTTCTCTTCTTCTGCTACACGGCTTTTCTCCTCTTTGCTATCTAATCGCTTTCAATGTGTTCGTCATAATAATGTTGTATCCTCTCTCCTACAGGTGCCTTCTGGTGTTCCACAAGGTTCAATTCTTGGTCCTTTACTATTTTCATTATATATTAATGATCTCCCCTCTACTATTGGCCACTGTTCCTTTCATCTATATGCTGATGATCTCCAATTGTATACTTCTTGCCCTCCTTCACAGATTGATTCTTGTATTTCTGACTTGAATAGCACTCTATCTCGAATAAATGAGTGGAGTGCTCTCAATTTCCTTAAATTAAACCCTAAAAAATCACAAGTACTTGTGTTAAGTCGTAGCTCTATGCTCCCCGTCAGAATGCCACTCATTTGTCTGGATAACATACCTCTTCCTATTGTTGATCGGGTCCATAATCTTGGTATTGCCATTAATGCCAAACTAACCTGCTGTGATCAAGTTTCACTAATGCTCTCCAAAATCTATGGGACTTTACGTAAGCTCTGGCTTTATGGTAGTCTCCTATCACCCACAATTCGTTCAATGCTTGTAAAATCTCTCATTCTCCCGCACTTCTTCTATGGCTCACTTGTTTACATTGTGTATGATTCATCCTGTCGTCAACGACTTAATGTTGCATTCAATGACTGCTTACGCTTTATCTTCCACTTGAGAAGATCAGATCATGTATCATCGGTTCGGAATTCACTAATAGGCTGTAACCTCTTTTGCTTTTTCGATATTATGGCACTAGCTCTTCTACATAAAGTCTTCTACGCTAAAAGCCCTTCTTACCTATCCGACTTCATTACCCCCTTGCAAACCTCGAGATCACTTAAATTTCTTATACCAGCCCATCGGTCTCGAATTGGTAGTCGTTCCTTTTTTGTGCACGCGATTAGACTCTGGAATGATCTTCCCTCCTCTTTACAAAGAATTAGCACAGTCACCACTTTCAGGAAACAAGTTTCTCTTCTCCTATCCACCTCTTCTCTATAGCTTTCCCTTCTTTCTTCTACTTTCTAATAGCCAAAGTTCCCCTCTTTCTATCTACTATTGAACAACCTTGATATTCCTCTTAACTCTAGCTGTTCTCTATTCTGTTAGGTATTAAGCTTAGACTAGGTATTTTTCTTGCCATGTTAGATTTCAAATTATAATATTGTACTCTAAAAGATGTAAGTCTTGTGTACTTCCTTATGTATAAAATAAATTGAATTGAATTGAAAAAAAAAAAAAAAAAAAAAAAAAAAAAAAAAAAAAAGTTTGGGAACCACTGCTAGTGCATAATTTGGTTGGATTCTAGACTATACAAGGAGTATAAACTCTTATGGGGAAAATAACAGGAAATGGGTTGGCAGAAGAAACTACACTATTAGCTCATTTTTGGCCACAGATATCACCTTTGTCCGATGTGCCCCAAATGATGGTAGCAGCAATTGGCCCATTTCGACGATTTTTCAAAATTAAGTTAGTCGAAATGAAAAAATTAAAAAAAAAATCATTAGAAATTAATTAAAATTCATTCAAAATTCCATGAATTGATTAATTACGAATTATATATACGAATTATATATTACGTTTGATATAAATCCAATTTAGAAGCTGGTTTTTCAAGTTAGGCGTGAACAAAAAATATCTTAGTAGTTAACGAACTTGGCCAGGAACCGGATAGATCAGCCATGTTTTTTGAGGTTCATTTGACTGCAGCGCCCTGATTCCACTCTCCTTGAGCATTCTATAGATTATTGTCTCCAGAAGTGATTGCTATTGGGCCGTAGGCTGCACCTTTTTTTGGGATGCCCTGAACATGAGCTAGTTTCCAAGAGTCAGGATGCACTCCGGAGAAGTAGGTAAGACCTAGTATCGCAATTTGAAAACATTTGAAAATGTTCTGGAAACCCCCATAAAAGGACACAGAAAATCGCCAGTCTTGAACGTTATTCTTTTTGTTTTAGCAGGAGAAAGGCATAAGCCTAATGAGTTTACATCAAAGGATACCGAATAACGCCAACGTTTCTCCTCCCAGCGGGAAAAATAAGGCTTCAACTTGCGTTCTGTAAGTACTCCTGGTAATCCGTGGAAGCATTACTTTAGGAAACCCCCCACTTCATTTCTTTTTTTACATTGATGTCCTAGGGAGGTAAGGTATAAGCCAGCTTTATCTTACCACTGCATTACTGGTAAGGCAAAAATATGCACTAGCTTTGCTTACCTCTACATTACTGGTAAGGTAAGGCAGAGGACAATTGCTTACTTTCAGCTTACCCTTGTCTTCCTTAAGAAGCAGACCTCAAGTTTGTTGCCTACTGCTTACTTTTGCATTACAGATTACTTTCAAGGAAGGCTTACGCTATACCTTTCTACCGGAAGCATTACCTAATTTCCCGCTGGGCTATTATCACGCAGGGTATACATATGTATGTATGTATTCGATTTAATTTCAACTCATGTACGAACATAAACAGTTCAGCTTCTAAGAATAGCCAAATATTACAAACAACCTTCATATGAGTCATCAACCATGAAAAATGTCGATGTGAGATATCACTAAGTATTTTTGCTATTTTATCTCTTGAGTTGCCATAAACCAATTGAGCAAACCTCTTCCAAAAACATATACTAAGCGAAATTCTGCATAAATCAGGTTCAGATGAAACTATGAGAGTTTATTTGGCTGTTTCCACAAAAAAAATTTCGTCATAACAAAATTTCCAAAATTTTAACCGAAAAAATAATATGCCAGAACAAATATTTTTTACTGTCAACATTTCTCCATATAATCACCTCGTGCTTGACATTGTGGGAAAAGTCCCCAGCCTTCGTACACCTGTATTAAATAAATAAATTCAAGCTAATTGCTAATTAAAGTGATTGATAAAAAAAAATAGCATTAGAAAATGTTAAAAACCAGCAGGTGATCTTTATCTACGAATGGACTCGTTACCTTTAACTGTTACACGCTGTCTCGACTTATCTTGTAGTTGTCAACTGTTATCACAGCAAACTGTGTTTTAATCAAATGTTCTATGAATAAGTTTAATACGTGATCTGTAGTAATGTGTTTACGAAAATGTTTCCGGAATATTTATTCAACTGCTGAGAAGCAAGTAAAGCTCGCATCGTAGTTACCTTTACTTTACCAAACATATATTTAATTATCATCAACTCCCCCCAGTGCCAATTGTTATTACCGACCTGAATCAACAACTTTATCACAAAACTTCAACGGGGTGTCGTCAATAAATATCAAAGTGACTTAAATTGTTTCTTTAATTTCGCTCTTTATTATTTCTTAAGAATTTGCATAGGTGTTGTTATCATAAATGTCGCAAGTTCACGAATAGATAAAAGAAAAACCCCGCAAAACACTGAAGACATTTCATTTAATATCAGAATCGTTTTGGGAGAGGATGACTACTTCAATTTTCGGTGTGTATTTTTTTAACGATCATTTTTCGAGGAGGAATTTTTATTTTCAATTTTTAATTTTAAAGATTCCTCGGCCAGGATACTTTTCATCCTCTTGATTGGAGTGAAGTTTTCATCGGCATGGTTCGAGCAATGTGACCATACATTACCACTTGGACCGAATGCGTCTATGTACGTTAATTCACCCTACTATCCAAATCGATATCCCCCAGGATCATCCTGCAGATACACAGTGGTTGCACCTCCAGATTACGAAGTCAATGTACAGTGCACCATAAGGACCGATAAGGTACAAATAAGTGACGTGATAACCATGCAGAATATTTCTAATCGCCTTGTTTCATTTAGTATTCGCAAAATTGCGACACGGAATTCTTTTACATTTCGGTCGATGGAGACAAGAACTTACGTGGAAGTGAATTTTTCTGTGGCGAAGGATATTTTCAAAGGAAATCAATTTTCAATAAACTGGTCATCGCCTACACTTCTGGTAGTCAGAGATTCGCCGGTGCTTTCCAATGTTTCGTTACAACAACTCCGCAGCCATGCGATTGCGGGTGGTCTGTGTCTACAAAAATAACTGGAGGGGTTGAGGCTAAGATCAACGAATTCCCTTTCATGGCAGCTATTTTTCACATACCGAACAATCAAGTATTTTGCAGTGCATCAATAAGTGAGTACCTACTTTGAAAAAAGAAGCCTAAGATTTATATTTGGAGTAGACTCAAATATAATTTGGGTTAACCAACTAGCCGGTAACAATTTATCTTAAATATCTCTTATTATTCACAGCTGATTTTTAAAACAATTGTGAGTGTTGTGCAATTTTGATAGTTAATTCTACGCGCAGTGTGTTGTAAATTCAAAATTCTCAACTTAACATAATGTGAATACCTTAAACCTTACATACAGTCTGATAATTAGTGGGCCTCCTTGCGAAACTGTCACAACTCAGTCCGCAAATCGAATGAATAGTGCACATAACAGCCTGAGCTTATTGTAGTCCAGGAGTTGGAGCATTTCCAGTGGTTTTGGCGTGATATAACGGATTTTTTTTGGCGAAATTGGTCAGAAATGATGTCCCCAACAATATCTAGGGGGTGCGCATGAAAATACCTCGAAATTTATGGTAGCCCAAAAACTAAAAAAAATCAGGAAAAGTTTTCTTGATAATTATCTCTTCACGAAGGCTTCTAGGCGAAAAGTTTGTTGGGGAGGTTTTGTTCGTTGCTAAAACTTACCGTCAGCTGGATTTTTTAATTTTGAAAAAATTATTTTTTGCATTAAAAATAGCCGAAAACTGGGAAAAATGGTACCTCACTTCAAAGTTGTGCCAAGAAAAGAAAATACAATTATTTTTCAATCCAATTATGTAGTTTAAGGTAGGTTTAACTTATACCAAAACCCGATCACTGTCGGTCAAATAGTTTTTGCATAATGCATTTTGCAATTAAGTGAATTTAAAAAACAAACAAAAACTGTTTGCTGATTTTTTCACCTATGTTCTAAGACTCACTTTACAATATCCACTCATAAATCTCAATTTTTATTTTATTTTTTTCTATGGTTTATAATTTTTTTTATAATTTTTTAGAAAAAACTGCAACTTAGGCGTTTTTCCCAAAAATTAGCTAGCTTGGTGACGCCAGAAATGCTAGACGCGTTTCAAATTTGGTCGGAAAAGGCCTCAGCATCTATTGTACCAATTTAGCTCTTTGACGAATATTTTTATATATGATGGCGCCTCTCAGGGGTTGGTAGAGCAAAATAAGCCCCACCCTGGCTGCTGCTTCTGCGATTGGAAATGTCGTCGGCACGGTTAAAATACCTGAGGGGGGCTTTCCAGACATGCCGGTCTCTAGGCTGGCTCCTCACTATCCGAAAACTTGAGGAAAGCATCCAAAACGCAGACGCAATCAAAGAGCCACCAGCTCCTATACTACTCTCTACCCTATTCCAAAACTGGATATATTTTCATTTCGCGTGTCTCCCCTGAAACTACGTTCGAGGTAATTAAAGAATACTTAAGGGGAAAAGCAGTGAATCCCGAGCCTGTCTCCTGTCAGAAGATCAGCAACGCTTTCAAACCGGTCACGTCGTTTCTTCTGACTGCACCACCCAATACCGCTGAAAAGCTTTTGGGTCCCACATTCAGGCCTCTCGGTACGTTCTCAAAGTGTTTTGCTTCCCGCCCACGTTTGTATCGTACTCTCGACACTCTACAGGTTCTAAAAAACTTTAGACGCTTTCGCTCTATTATTGGGATCATTGGTTGAGGAAACGAAAGTCAGGCCAGGCAATAGCAACCATCGCCTCCCTCAAGTGGTGAATATGGAAACGAACAAATATTTCCATCAAAACAAAAGTGCGCCTTTACAGAATGTTGATCCTTCCGATTCTTCTTGATGGATCTGAAACGTGGACACTGCACAAACTGGACGTTAAAGCCCCAGGACTTCCAAATGCGATGCTTGAGGCAGATTCTCGCTCGGTGTCTCACTACCCGATCGCCTTCGAAACGAGACAGTCAGACAAAGATGCGATCAGACTGCCAGATAAAGATACAGACACTGATCGAAGAAGAAATGCAAAAACGTCGACTACGGGGTTTGGACATGTTTACCGAATAGATGATAACCGCTTTCCACGTAAAATTCTCTGGCGAGACCGTCCCGCAGGCTGGAGCGATCGGCACCGAAGAAAACCAGGCTCGAGACGTCGCCAAAAACCGCCAAGAATGGAAATGAATCGTAAAATAGTTCGAGACCCAGCTGGACCGACAGCACCGTATCCGTTGCGGGGACGACCCGCTCGGACGGCCAGCTAACGGATCAAAGAAGAAGAAGAAGACTACTAGCTGGAACCCGGTACGCCTCGTGCACCAATAAGCCAATAATAGCCAATAAAAACCATCTATTGAATTGGTATTTTTCGAGATATGAATTTTACACAGATGAAGTGCCTCAAAGAACGGGTGCATGGGTCGAGACGGCCGCCATGGATCTAACGGTATATTTAGTGTACTTTATTGCGTCTCAGTTTAGTTTCAATAGCGTCATGGCCTTCCTATTGATTGACAGCTTGCTAAACTTGAAATTGTAATTAAATGGAGTGATTCAATTTAATGACCGTTTTACATTTACGAAGCTGTCAAACAATAGGTAGGCGATGAAGCTATTAAACAAAACTGAAGGGGAAATTCGCAAAACTACCAATTTTTTCGAAATTCAGCTATTCCTTTTGGTTAAGGGTACAAAAAATATCCTACAACCTATTCTCAGACCTACCAAATAATAAAAATCGGTCAACCCGTTTCAGAGGAGCTCGATAACAAACAATGTGACACGAGATTTTTATATAAATTCTGTTAAAATTATAATATATTTTCTGTACCTGCACTAGTGTATTTCATTTGGTAAATTGTCAAAATGGCTTCGTGGTGAGGGGCTCCAGATGTCAAGTGCCTAGGGGCATGCGACTCAAAGAAGTTCGAGTGTGAACAAAAGCTTTGCTGGTGTTCTGAAAAAGTTAACTATTCCCCAACACTGACATTACGACATTACGTGCACAACAAAATTGTTAAGCATTTCTCCCGTCCATAATTTTTGAGGCTCGACTTGCTTTGTGTTTGTTTGTATTCTTTTTTAGAACTCGGAATATTTGGCCAAAAGTTCTGACATTGCATTCCAGGATGTCTTTATAATTTCATTTCTCCCATGTTACCACAAAAAAACTTATATTTTTATCGTTTTTAAAATAGCTGACTTGCATTTGGACAAGCAAAATCGAAGGTTTTACTGTTTACGGCAGTAAAGACCTTAATAGAGCTATAACCATTTAACATTTTTTATTTGTTGTAATTAAAAAAAAAATACAATTGTTTTTACCTTTGCAGTATCCCACAGATACCTCCTTACAGCCGCTCATTGCTTCAGCGGAATTCACACAAATGTTAAACAAATGCTAGTCGTTGTCGGCGAACATGACCTTAGGACAAGTAAGTATCCTCACTTTCGTTATGCCCCTACAATATAACAATGTTATCACTTAACAGATGCCGAAACACCTTATACCCAAAGGCATTATGTCCAAGGATACAAACAGCATGAGTATTACGACGGAAGGAGCGACATGAATGACATTGCACTGGTTTACACAGCAACTGATATCGAATGGTCCAGAGGCGTCGGTCCAATATGTCTTCCATACCTTTACTCGTGATTATAACCATTTTGAAAATCATTTTCATTTTAGTATTTTTTTTTTTTTTTTAATTTCCAGATTCGCACAATTTGATGGAAAGAAGGCGGACATAGCTGGTTGGGGAACTACAAGCTTCGCTGGACAAAAGAGTCCTGTGCTGATGAAGGCCACAGTCGACATTATCAGCAACAATAAGTGCCAATCAAGATTGCCCAACTTAAAGAACTCACAAATGTGCACATATTCACCACCAAAGGATTCTTGTCAATTTGACTCTGGTGGTCCACTAATAGTCCGATTCCAAAGGATGTTAGCTGTTGGTATAATCAGCTATGGCTCTGCTTGTGGTGTGACTCGCCTGGGGTGAATACACGTATTACGGCCATACCTTGATTGGATACAGAGCAATACTAGAGTGAACTTCTGTCGAAAATGATTACTTTATGATTAAATGAATTAAATTTGTGAAGACTATAAAAATTAATTTTTAATTTCTTGGCTTTGTCCCTTATGCACTAAAAACCTTTTCCACTAAAGACTTTTTTTTATGTTGCTGTTCTAAGCTCACGAATCACCCTTTGTTCTGCCAGTCCATGATGACGTTCGTCACATCGCAAACTTAGATTGAGGAATATAATATATTTGAGGTTAAAAGAATTCACGAGGATGTTGGAGGAGGACGCTATGAATCTTGCCTAATTGTAAGTCAAGGACCTATGCCCACTTGAATTTAGGCGATTTTCCAAAGTGGAAAATTGCAACATGGGCGTGTAGAAATGGGACCATCGATAAGACGAGAAAGTGGTTTTTCGCGGGGACGCTATAGGCGTTCATTGTGTATACCTACAGCTACTACACAGCGCCTAGTTTCACGATGTATGAGTACCTGGCAATAGTGGTAAGAAGAGCAGGAAGACCCCATCGAAACTACGACATTAGCACGAGATGGGCCCCAGAGAAAGCTCGATGAAGAGCTGTTCAAAGAGATAAACGTTCAGGAGAACACTGAGTAGACAGGATGCGTTAATGAAAGGGTCGAGCATCACCAGGTGCAATGATAAAAATAAGGAGCGTCGAAGTCCCAGCGAAGGCGGCAACGGCAGGAAGCCAAGAAGAGAGTATACAAATACCATCCGGAAGAATTAAGCAAATCACTCCAGGGGGGTCTGAAAGATTACTTGCTCTGCCATGATGTAAGACAACGTGAGGACCCTGTACCCACGAAACAGGTATACGGACAGCCTGCCTGAAGTAAACGTGAAAGCGCGAACGTCTCAGGGATGAAAAAAATTTGGAAGCCGCGAAAAGAATTGTCCTTTGAACAGCCCTTGATCAGGACGGCATACCAAGAATTGCAGCTGACAGCCAGCTCGACATCCGGTGGATTCGGTCAAGTAAATACAACATGCCTGAAGGAATGATGACACAACACTGCGAGTCAGACGAGCGAGTAAATGTATACAATCAAACGTTCAAAGTACCCAAAGCACTGAAGTATTAACGCTATGCCTTCTGCGAGAAGAAGTCCCTCTTGCATTCGCGATGCCGGAAATGTAGTATAAGATGTCTACTGCTTCGGCATCCGTGTCCCTATCGTCGGCGAACATCAAGTCGGTTACGAAGTTGTTGTCGTCGTATCGAACGTCTTCCATCGAATGCTTTAGGCATAATTACGTCGATCACAACGTTGAAGACAGACACCCGTTTGAATCGGGAACTCCCCGGATAAGCCGTTTCGAATACGAACACTGCTGGTTGAGCCATCGTACGACAATGGCACGAGTTCGGTTTCCAAGGCCCTTCATAAGCTGCCCCAATCGATGCAATCGAAAGCGGATTTGAACTCGATGAAAACGACAACAGTTCATTTTCCGTAACGAATTCTTTCCTCCATTAGACGGAGAATATTGGATAAATGTTTCCTCGATGTTGCCTAAATCTCGTTTGTTCTTTCCGGCTGGTTTGTTCTCGATGTTTCTTCGTAAATACTTCGCCGCCGATCGAAAAGAGGCTAATACCGCGATAACTCTTACATTCCCGACTGTCGCCTTTGTTCAAAATTGGGACAACGATCGCTTTCTTCCACGCCGAAGGGACACGATCTGAAGGCCATATGTGTGCTATGAGGACATGGAGTGGCTTTGATCATTTCGCCGGTTACTTGGTCTATTCCCGGCGCTTTTCCATTTTTCAGCCATTTTATTGCGGTCTTCACCTCGATAATTGTCGGTTCAGTATCGAGATGATTCGTCCGTTCGACGGTTCGGGTGCTGGACCTTGTGGCGGATCCTGGTTGTGCAACTGTTGGAAGAATGGACCGGTGGAGGCGCCCACGGGAAGAGGTCACGAAAGCTCCATCTGATTTTTTGATGTTGTCGTTTGTTGATGGTACAGCGTCCGATACTCGTGCCTCGCCGCTTCTTCCATGTCATATGCAACATTATTCTAATACGCTTCCCTTTCAAATTTCATTTTCTGTCGAACTTCTTCGTTCAATCGTCGGTATTGCTCAAAATAATCTATCACGTGATCTATACAGGGTGTCCCACATAAACTTACAAAGCGGCCGGCTGTGGATAGGTCTTGGATAGACGAACAAAAAATCGTATGGGTGGGGGGGGGGGGAAATCGTAACGGTTTAGCCGCTAGGGCGTTTTGAAGTTTTTTTGCTAGAGTTTTACATATCACCCTGTATTTTTGTAACCGTATAACCCATTTTCATGATTATGGTACCGGTGTACGCAGAATTCCCCCACCCCACTTTTACGCCGCAGCCTCTATTTTTGAAGTTATAAGCATTTTTAATGTTGAAATTGGCTCTATTTCGTCCTTTTTTAGTACTTTTCCATCTGAGCTTTGTCGAAAAGTGCCAAATAAGCATCGAAAAAGGCCAATATTAACTTTAAAATTGCTTATAACTTCTAAAGTAAAGGCCCTAGAATAAAACTTGTAATACATTATTTATAGGAAATTGTCCAAACTTTTTAATTTTGGAAAAAAAAGTTTAGGTTTATCACGTATTTTTTGGAGAAAAAGGTGGTTTTAGTTGAAATTTTAGTGAAAAAAATACAAAATTTTGACTTTGGCGACTCATAACTCCAAAAGTTTATAAGATAGGACCATTATTTTTACCGTCGTAGATAGGTGGGGGAATTCTGCGTACACCGGTACCATAATCATGAAAATGGGTTACACGGTTACAAAAATACAGGGTGATATGTAAAACTCTAGCAAAAAAACTTCAAAACGCCCTAGCGGCTAAACCGTTACGATTTCCCCCCCCCCCCCCCCCCCCCCCACCCATACGATTTTTTGTTCGTCTATCCAAGACCTATCCACAGCCGGCCGCTTTGTAAGTTTATGTGGGACACCCTGTATATCTGATTTCTTGTTCTACCATCGGGTGATACTCAGGTCTCTTTGTGTATCTTCGTGTGACAAAAGTAAGTTCCACCTACCATGAGTTGGTGGGAACTACAAAAGTCAACGAAAAGCTCACCATTGTTATTGGAAACTTGGCTTAGGCCTTGATTTCCAATTGTCTCTTCAAGGCCGGTGTTGACCCATCAGTTCGTTTAAGTCACCCATCGTTTTGAGTGGGAAGAACTTATTCTCCCTAAGGATCCAGACGATCACCACGGGTTTACCGACGGGTCTAAGCATGGAGCATGGCACAGGAGCTGGTTTCGCAGGACCCAACTCCGAGATTTCGTTTGCATTTGGTAAATGGCCCTCTGTTTTCCAGACTGAAATACATGCCATTGCGACCTGTGCTAGACTCAACGTTGGGAAAGGTCTGAAAGGCAGACAGAATGCCGACTCTGCATGGAAGTAACGAGACTTCCACACATATTCTTTGGGGCTTAGAAGAAGAACGTTTATCAGAGAGCTTTTGAATCCTGCTCAAGTCCGGTCTTCGTCAATTAAAGACCTTCTTGCCTTCATCCGGAAGGTTGATAGTCTGTTCCGATAGTGGGGTACGTACACAATAGATCTACCTTGGCCGCAGTGTTCACCATGTGGGTTGCCCCTCTTCTTCTTAAAAACAAACAGAGCCAAAAGAAGTATACATACGCTCAAGTAGTTCCTTCCAAATTATAGCTGTCATAAGTCACGCCTCTTAATATCAATCCATCGTCTTGAAATATTTCCTCTCCACTTTTGCTCAACCGATTGCTGAACACTCCCATATCAGTCTTTACAATAGTAAACATCACCGATACCCCGGCAGCTGAGTGACAGGAATAAAAGGTTCTTTCAACATCAGTTAGTCGAGCGAGATATGTGCTCTCTGAAACAAATCCCGTCGATTGTTCCGAATGTGTCGTTGTTATCTTGTTAAGGACTTAAAATTCGGTCCGCAACTTACACACTATAATATAACACGCGGAGAATGATTTGATCACACTTAAAGCACAATCGTTATGCAATATAATCGATTTTCAACTGAAAATTAAAATATTCAATTGCTTAACGGCTTCCCACTGCGAGAAGTGTCAACCATAGAATATATTTTCGTTCCACTGTCACCCACTCAGTTGCGGCGCAAATTGGGAGGCAAACAATTCAGGATAACAAGTAGCACAATTCTTTAATAACGCAAACCGGAAAGTAAGGCAAACGTAAAGGTGCAATCTGCTCCTGAAACCTCATCAGGGATGACATGCAGCCACTCAAAATTCTGCTACCTTATTTCAAAAAGCTTACATGACTTGCACATACTGTGCTTAATCAAAGCTTCAGAAAGCCTGCATTGTGCTGTGATTATCCTTGGGCAAGAACAATGCAAAACAATTGTCAGTCTTTGTTTTCGCATGCACCCTCCGTCTCCCGAGCCGACTTTGCAGCCCCTTAGGTGAGGCGGAACAAAGATTTTTCTCAAGTGGGTTTCTGATTTTTTTGTATTCCTGCCCCCTTTTAGGGCCTTTATATATTGCCTTTTTATTCGGTGCAGATGCGAGTGTGAGTGGAGCCAGAATACATCGACTTTGGAGTGATATAAGCCAGTCAAGTTCCACTTTGTGTCAAGGGAAACATAATGCCAGCGTAATGAGCTTTTGATTTCTGCATTTCCTCGTATAATTAAATCCATTTTTCTATTTGCATTGGAGTGTCCTTCTGACTAAAGCCTGGCTAAGTAGCTTACTTTGATGTGCTCTGGAACAGGCTAGACTGCGATTTATACAGACGGAGTTTGATTGTTTAAATGTCGAAATTTGCGATTCAATTAGAATATGTTTTTAAATAACCAACCTTATTTTACGGTCTTACTTGTAGTTTTACTTCACTGGTTCCAACCCAATATTACCGAGACAGACCCTTGACCTCTTCGATCGAGCAAGAGTTATCTTCCTCCGATGTTCATCGAAGATTATGAAATATCGATGTTTTGACCCAAAAGGCACAATGTTTCAACATCTAGTATGTTACTAGGCGCTCTATGTTCCCCAGAATATTAAATAGGCAGACCCAAGATTTTGGGAGACACAACTTGTTGGAGTTCTAAGTGTACTACTAGTCCGTTGTCAAAGCATAGTGCAATGTTTAATATAATTGTATAATAACTATGAACATATGATTGGTTTTTTTCTTTTAGAACGATATGTGATTAGCTCTGGACGCTTCCCTGGAATCCGTATCCACCTAGGCTATGTTCTGTTTTAAAGGTGCAACATATTCTCTTTCGCTCTTTCTTTATTAATCAATTATTCATTTGTTTCTAAATGAGAAAGCACTAATTAGTGAGTATAATAATAATAATAATTTATTTAAAATTGTACAAAAGAACATAATTCTTACAAAAGTACAAACAAAATATTAATTGGGTGACTGAGACAAAATGAATATAACATACTACAAACTAAAAAACAAATAATATTAACAAAATACAAAAAATAATGTTTAAAAAAAGTGAGAAAACGAAGAAAAATGAAAAGAAGTTACAAGATGAAGTTTGAAAAATAATATTAACAAAATATAAAAAATAATGTTTTAATAATAAAATAAAAGAAAAAAAAATTACAAGAAAAGAAGATAAATGAAAAGAAGATTCAAAAAGTGAGTGACCCTACAAATTGTTATTTGTTAGATGTTCCTTCAAGAGCCTGTTGAATAATCGCCAAGAGGACGCGCTCCGCACATAAACGGGTAGTTTGTTCCACATCCGAGCAATTTGGAACAAGTAAGAGCGTTCACCATATACTGTTCGTATACGAGGCACCAAAAGTGTGCTAGATTGTCTGCTTAGTTGCAAGAAGTTAGGTTTTTGAAATAAATATCCAGGTCATCTGCTGTGTATAAGTTTAAAAGTGAATTTTAATCGGTGATATATTAGGTAGTTTTCAAACGTCATACCTAGCAGAATGGGAGCATAGTGCGTGATATGATCAAAACGACGCAATTTAAAGACAAAACGAAGGGTATCATTGAGCGCGACTTTTATTTTTCGTGAACAGACAGCATCAAGTTTTGAAAAAATTAGGCTTCCGTATGTGAAATGGGGCATTACCAGGGCCTTCGCCAGTCATATACGTAAAGCAAGAGGCAATAGATTAGAGGATACCCAAAGTTGGCGAAGGCAGGCATACACCTTACGTGTCCTTCGTTCTTCTGGTTTGGTTACAGCAACTGAATTTACAGTCGAGCTCGACTCCCAGATTTCTTACAGAGTCAACATAGGGTAAAACATTACCATTAATTTTAATTGGGAACAGATTTTCAATGTCAATAGGAGTTTTTCTACCTAGTTTTTCAAGTAACATCATATGGGCAACTGAGTCAAATGCTTTTGAGAAATCGAGTAGAACTAAGATTGCAATTTTATTGTTATCAAGTGACTCAAAAATATCAGTTGAAACTTTTAAGAGTGCCGTTTCGCAGCTGTGCCCAAACCTGAAACCAGATTGCCATATAGAGAGAAGACTACTCTGATTTAGATAGTACATGAGCTGCTTAGCAATAATTTTTTCAAAAACTTTAGAAAGGAAACATAGAAGACTGATTGGACGGAAGTCAGATGGTTGCGAAGGAGAGACCTTTTTCGGAATAGGTACAACAAGAGCCTGTTTCCATTGGCTAGGAAACTGAGAAACTGTAAGGCAGGTGTTAAAATATGAGTAAGGACATTAGATATAAATGGGCGATCAATTTCAGTAGCGTAATTTTATTACTACTAATGCTGCCAGACCCTTTAATAAAGCCCTCCAAAAACTGTGCTGAAGAGGGTTCGCTCATAGGAGGAAACTTCGGAACGTCCGGAACAGAAGAGAACCAAGACGGCCAAAGGGCCCACTGTCCCCACCATTACCCAGGTGGTAAGCCGTGCTAAGCTTGGGGTCATCTTGACCGCCATGGTCAACTGCCCTCTGACACCTGAGCAAATGACACAGTTGCAGGAGGCGATTATTGATGGAAAAAGCAGGCAGCAAAGTCAAGCCGTCTTTAGAGAAGAGCTTCGCAAGAAGAGCTGGGTGCTCTTGATATCACTCTGGCTAAAGAAGGTAACTTCCCTCAGACTCACGTCATACGAGGTTACTTCGCCCAGAGTGGTAGCCTAACCAACGAGAAAATATTAGCGAGAATCGCCGCATAAAACTCGGAGTGGATAGTAGTCGATAGGCAGGTAAATGACAATACCATTCATATAGTCATGGCAGTGGACACCGCCTCCATGGCTAAATTAATTAATGAGAAAATCGCCTATAGATTCTCCCACACCAGGCTAATTCTTAAGGATAAAGATCCTCAAATGAAGCTGCCACAAGGGCCGGGATCGTCTTGTGACGCTGAGACCATAGGGTCTGAAATAGCAGATCCCAATGCTTCTGGTATTCCGGGGGCTGCAGTAATGCCGTCACCTTGGCCATAGGGTCATCTGACGACGGAGCTGCCCGCACCGACTCTGGGACCATCTGGCGTTGTTCCCGATCCGGCCCCCAGAACTGTGACAAGCGCCAGGGAGACTGTAGTAGAGCTAACAGCGAGCGGAGAAATGATACTCCTGCCAAACCTAGAGTCGGAGCATGGGGCAAATCAGCACCCCGAAGAGCAAAGATGGTAGAACAAAGGGTCCTAGACATGCCAGGAAAATCGGGCTTGTCAAACGCTCCTTGGAGCCATAAGGGCACTCTAAGTTAACTTACATCACGCGAATGGGACATCCTCCATCCCGTGTAACATTTTCGCGGAGAGGCATGTTACCCTTGATCTTATTGAGTAGCCTTGGGTAACCGATGGCAAAGTCAGTGGACTTACCACCAGCTTAAGTAAACTAGTATATGATTGGAGATGCAGAGCACCTCGTGGTGCCCTTTTAATTGACAATCTCCATTATCAAGTATATTTTTAGAGATCTAATGGCGATCTCGGTTGCGCTTCCCACAGCCAAAGGATTACAAGAAATCGTCCTTGCGTCCGCCTTCGCCTTCGTAATGCGAAAAATACCGCACGACATTTTTTACCAAAAGATTTTAATTCAAAATGACGTCATCGCCACCCTTATGCTAAAGTTACAGTAAAATCTTTTTTGTAGATAAATAAGTGATTTAACTTTTTTGTTTAGGAACTATTTTTGTCAAGCCAATCTGTACGGAGTTATAGTGCTTCAAAGTTCATATCACATTTTTTTTGCACTATATTTCATTAATGGTTAATTCTACAAGAAAAAATCCATCCTAATACCCGATTATGTATATTTTTTTATTATTATTAACTTCCCAGTTTTATATTGTAATGGTCCGAAAATCGAAATCGAAATTTTCAACGTACCTTTCATTTTCCAAGGTCCCAATAGTATTTTAAGCAAAAATTTGAGAAAAAGTACGAGCGTGTGCGTACATACGTATGTGGTCTTTTTATCCTGCACGATATCGAGCGAACCAAAAAAGTTAACGACTTCGTTGAGATGCCGTTCGAAGCGTAGGTATTAACGGAAATATGATCTGAAAAGATTTTTATAAAATTCGGAGCCTATTTTGGTTTAAACAACATAAGTGATTTTTGCAGCTGCACGATATTGCTCGAACCAAAAACTAAATCCACTTCTTTGAGGTGCCGACAGAAGAATCTTAATGAAAAAATGCTCTGAAAATTTGTTTAAAACATTCGGTCGGCCCTTTCACTTGTCAAAATTCGACACTCTTTAAAAATCGCGCAAAAGTTACGTTACCCTTTACAAATAGCACGAATTTTTCAAACCTTGAATCAGCACTTTGTTTTCTACGTACTACAGTTTCGGGAAATTGCGGCTCATCCCAGAATTTCCCGTAGATACGGAAGAATTTGTTCTTTTAGGTCGTCTGACAAGTACTTTATGGTGTAAATACAATTGGGGCGAGAACTACAGCGACGAACCCAACCACACCGATTGTCGCGGCGAAATTCGTCGTATGAATACAATTAGAGCGAAGCGAAATGATATCAGGTGCAGCAACTTTATTCGTGTTATTACCTGTCAACATTATTTCTGTTTTTTAAGCGGGTATAAAACGTTTTTAATTTGATTTTGCTTGAAAGTAATTTTTTAAGATCACGTGTATTCAAAAAAATCTATCAATTTTGTACATGGTGCATTTAATTTATGAGGTTTTAGAACATTCGAATAAAAGAAATAGAAGATGGGCCGTAAGAGAAATGAATCGATCAAGAGACCAAGAAAAACACAATTTTAAATTTTATTACAATTTTAAAATTTATTACAAAATGTAAACAAAATTTAAAACTTCAACAGTCAACAGTCAAGAAAAAGTGTCAAATGCGTTTTTCTAAGTTGGCCAACTTGGAGCGGCGACCACAAATTAGAAAATAGATTGATTTCATCGCTGTGGTTTGCGCCGTAGCCGAGGTTGTGGTCCGAATTATATGCAACTTCATATGAACCAGTGTATTCTTATCGTGTTTGACAGTCGCGGCGAAATTAGTTTCGCCGGTCGCCCCAATTGTATTTACACCATTACTTTGATTAGTTTTGCTAATATCTCCGGAAAGCTTTGGGAGTTTCCCAGTTTATCAGCGGCGCTTCAACACAAATTCGAACACCCGCTTTAGTACAGTGAACGAAGTACGAAGAAAATGTTTGCTAATGTTCAGGAAAAACGTATTACTATTTTGTAAGAAGTCAGTGTATTCCGTCTACGTTCATCATACTTGGAAGTTGATCGTGTGGACCGAAGGGGTCTAACCCACATCCCAACTAGTTATTTTCTACATAGGGCTAATATTGCACGAGCTATAGTGGTTTAAGTGTCGAAAAACGTAAATTCAAAAGTAGTATTTTGCCAATATCTTTTTAATTACACGTACAAGTATTTCACAGCCGTACAAGTATTTCACACAGTACAAGTATTTCACATTTACTAAAAGCAATGTGGTATTGGTCCTTGATTCTTCTCTTCCTAAAACGTTTTGGCATTTGGGAATTATGGAGGCAGTGACTCCCGGTCAAGATTAGTGAGGTAAATAACACCCTCGCAGGTAAGCCTGGGGTGCCCTAAGGTCTCTTGGTAAATTAAGTCACATACTTAACTTAAGGCATCGGTAGACGCTCTTACGAATCGAACCCAAACAATTAGGCTTATCAAAGAAATTCTATTACCACTGCGGGCCTTGTTCAACCTTTTTTCGTGAAACAGATGTTTTTACCTTTTTGAGATTTATTCGAAAAGTTACAATAATTTTTTCATGAAATTTTTTTTTTTGCAAAACCCTGTTGACCGATTTGAATTATCCAAAAGTCATATTTTTCGTATTTTTAAGCACTATCATGTATTATTTTTTGTTTTCCAAAACAAAATTTTGTTCGTACTTGAAACGTTAAAAACCGCGTTTTCGCTAGTTTTATTAACTTTTTTCCACATTCCCCTGGACCAATTTTATCCAAAACACATTCATTGAATTCCTATGATTTTTTTTTCTTATTTATAGCGTCAAGAAATCCCAGAGTAGATTTATTTCAACCCTTTCGCTATCCCTCCTGGACTATTATCATCATATCATCAGATTGTATGGCTTTGATCATAAATTCATCTCCTGTTGATCTACATTCGGATGCTAACTAATATGTGCTTTATGACTTTAGTTTCTTTCTTCAAATGTAACTATCATTTACCTAGCTTATGCGTAAGTCGAATTTCGGCTTAAGACAAAATCCGGCTTCGTATAAACAGTGTTAAGTCGAAGTTCGTCTCAATCTCAAGCTTAAATTATTTCAGCTTAAGACGAGGAATTATTGCGTTTTTATGTGTAAGAAATTTTCAAAATGCCTAATGTTGGTTTTTCAAAACAACGTAAGACGCTATGCGTTTTTTTACTAGGAAAGAAACTAGTTGGGATGTTGGTTTGACCTCTTCGGTCCACACGATCAACTTCCCAGTACGATGAACGTAGACGGAATAAACTGTTTTTTTACAAAATAGTAATACGTTTATCACTAGTGGGAAATTGACTGTTGGCAGTCACGTAAATGGTGACAAAGTAATCCTGAGAGACGCTAGTTAAAATAACTATAATAGTGGTTAATCTAAAAGATTTTTCTAGAGAATTTATTTTTCCCAAACGTTAGCATTAGCGTTGTTTTCCCCGAACATTTCCTTCGTACTATATTCGTTACACTAAAGCGAATTCGTATTGAGCGTGTTAAAGCGCCGCTGATAAACTCGAAAGAGAATGACTTCATTTGGAAATACCAAAGCTTTCAATTCAACACAATTCGCCGTCAAAAAGTGCTAGTCCAAGGTTTGAAAAGTTCGTAATGTTTGTAAAGTGTAACGAAATATTTGCACGATTTTTAAAGATTTTCGGATTTTGACAAGTGATGTTTTGTTTGAAGGCTACCGCTGTGCAGAATTCCAAAAGATCACTTCGTTTATGACGGGTCTCATTCCGTCGAGTTTATTAGATATTAGTAAAACTTATCAATTTAAGGTCACTTATCCGAAGGTTTTCCATTTAAACAAAAAAGGGCCGACCAATGTTATGAAATTTTCAGGGCATTTTTTCGTTAATATTCTTCTTTCGGCAACTGAAAGTAGTCGATATAGTTTTTGGTTCGCGGTATCGTGGAGGTACAAAAACTGCGAACGGCGCTTAAACAAAACACGGTGCGACAGAATTTTATGAAAATCTTTTCAGATCATATTTTGGTTAATATTCTTCGAACGGCACCTCAATTAAGTCGATATCTTTTATGGTTCGCGCGATATCGTGCAGGTACAAAAATCACTTATGTTGTTTAAACCAAAAAACGGCTCGACCGAATATAAAAATATTTTCAAATTATATTGTCGTTAATACGCTTCGAACGACACCACAAGTAAGTCGATATCTTTTGTGGTTCGGGAGTTATTGTGCCGGCACAAAAACCACTTATATGTCGCTTTAACCAAAAAACGGCTCGACCAAATTTTATAAAATGTTCAGGAAAAAATGACCCCATACGTACGCACACACACACACATACTTCCTTTCAAATTTTTGCTTAAAATGCTCTTGGGATTTCGATTTTCGGACCGATTACAATAGGTTCCTACACAGAATCCGAAACTGTTTATGCGAGTAATTCGTCGTAAACTGATTTTCATCTTAAAACCGTCTTACGCATAAACAAGGTAATTGCAACTGTTCGTTAACATTCAATCCAAAAAAGTTCCTTTGAATAAACATAATCTTGTCAGTATCGACTTTAAAACAATTTTACGCGGTTTAACTTCCCTCTCAATACTCCTCGCTCCAGGAAAACTAATTTTCTTAACTTTCAAGCAGGAAACCACAGATGTCAATGCACTGGCGCAAATAAATATTTTCCTTTATAAGAGTGGTTTGAAGGACATCAACAATTGAAGCTAGAAATGTTATTAGTCGAAATTTCGTAAGTGTTACCTGATACGATGTTCAGTACAATTCGACATTTCAGTTCCTTAAGTAAATAAGGGTAGAACTAACAAGTTAAAAGTAAAGTGAACCTATAAAATCAAAACGTAGGAAAGAAGTATTACGTATTCGGAAAAATCAGACGTATTCCCGTCTATTATCTGCTGGTTTTAGCCAAACTCTTGCTGTGTCCTTTCGTCTACGAACACGGTTCTTGTTTCCACAAAGTATGTAAAAATTATGCTTGAAAAACGACTGCCATTTCTTTGCACATTTTTGCTTATGTATTTTAACTCATCAATTATTTCAATTTTAAATTAAAACTGACACCAGTAATCCTTATTCCCATGTCACGTTGGGCGAATCAATAATGGCAATTTAAGAACAAACACACATACCACGTACATATATACCGAACTCCTGTTCGCTTGTTATATTCAGAGCCAGCAGAAATACCGGCACTGCCTCGTAGTGTGCTCGATGTCTTTGCAATCGGAGAGGACAGGACATCGCCATCTATCTATAGTCACAGGACGCCACCAGTAAACCATATGACGCCAACCTGCCTAGGGTGTCTCGCCAGGAGAGAATGTGAGGCCTCTAACTTCGTGATGACACATGAATACATGCACACACGTGTGCAGTTTTGAACAAAAAAATTTTGGTTTTTTCAGTGTTTTATTTTCACCTTTTTAACTTGAAATGGTTGTTCTGAAAGGTTGGGATTGTTTCAGAAGTTCTAAAGTTATTTTCCGGGTGAAGAAAAGATTTTCGTGTAAACTGAGGCAATAGAGCAGACATTTTCTAGGAAACTTATTTCAATTACTTTACTTAATTTTATTGAAGGAAATTTGTAATCGGACATAAGTTGGATATATAAAATTATAGGTAAACAAGGCAATTTTGATGGCCACCGAAATAGAATACTTTCCTGAAAGTATACCGCAAAGCTCGCCCACTCGCAAACCCATTTAGATATTACCAAAAAACTAGTTAGGTTGTGGGTTTAACCCTTTCGGTCCACACGATCAACTTCGTATGACGAACGTAGATGGAGTTAACTGACTTCTTAGAAAATAGTAATGCGTTCAGCACTAGAAAATTGACAAGGTGCCAAAGTAATCCTGAGTGAAGCTAGATCAAATAGTGGTAAATCCATATGATTTTTCTACAGAATTGGCTTTAACTGAACGTAACATTAACTTCATACTTCGTTTTCTACACAAGGTCGAATTGGTCGCTGATGATAAACTGGAAAGCAATTGACTTCATTTGAAAATTCGAACGATTTCCGGTGATATTAGCAAAACTAATCAATATTTATTAGTTTTTGCTAATATCTAGACTATCAATGTGCAATATTTTGATTTGCACAATATTATTGACGGTCTGTGGTGGATATTGAAAGATTGTACAATACATATTGAGCGGATCAATATGGATTTGATATTTACTGTGTAATATAACACAGTGCTGCTGTCTGTAGTTAATATTGCTCATTCGTTCTTATAATTAGATGTTGTGCTGTAAGCATCCTTGTTCGATAGATAAAAAAATATAAAAAAACTCGTATTCAGCTGGGCGAAGAGAAATTAACCAACTCAGCACAATCAAGCACTGAGATGGGGCTCTCAACTAAGCATGCAAACATGAATTAAAAGTTAAAGATTATAACATTAAAGACATCCAAATTAACATGTGACCCACGCAAATGACAGAAAACGTAAGCAGTCACGCGAGATTAAAAAGACTCCTTTTAAGGACATCTTTACTAATGCTCACGATAAACACATTAATGTTTTGGTTCACGTTAATGAACACGATTGACAGGTTCCAATTTGCCATCTTTTGTGTTAGAGGAGTTGATTTATAGAAGATGGTCCTCTCAGATTATAGGCTCTCTCAAAACGACGCACGACGATTTAGAAAACCTGAGTCAACCTTTCCATTAAGGAGCTGATGAACAAATACAACATCGGCCACCTCACAACGTTTATGAAGAGTGTTTAAGCTGATTAATTGAAACCGGGATTCATAAGATGGAAGAACTAATGGGTTCATGCGAATCGAACGTGCTCACATGCGAAGAGTAGTGAGGAGACCAAAACTGGGATGCACATTCGAGTAATGGTCTGGTAAAAGAAATGTATAGAGGCATAGTAATCAAGGAGTTGTTAAATTCTATGAACCACCTTTTAATAAAACTCAGGAATAAACTACCTCTACAAGAGATATAATTATTGTGAGTGGAAAAATCCAGCTTACTATCAAATCGAATCGCCAGATCTTTAACAAAATTAACACGAGGAATCACCTCATTAGATAAGGTGTAGTTACAAATTATAGGAAAGTCATGATTTCACATTTGATAATATTAAGAAACAGGCTGTCGTTGGCACACCAAGAGTAAAAGGTGTCAAGGTCAACTTGGAAGAGTTTACACTCCTCGATACTATCTTAATGTGATGGCACAATTTGATGTCGTCAGCGTAAATTAATATTCTACAGTGTCTTAGCAAGGGAACAACGTCATCAATTGATAGCATAAAGAGAAGAGGGCCAAGATGACTTCCTTAAGGGACACCTGATGTCGCTTCACAATGGTTATTGACTTGGATCCACGAAAAAGAACTTGGTAGGTCCGGTCAGCTACCCGACTAGAATTCAATGTAAGGCATGCCTAAAGTTATGTACGGGCCTCGTGAGGTAAACGTTCGGTATACCAGATTAGACTTGCCTCATGAACACCTCATGTGGCCTTCATAGGGCAGTATAAGGTATACCAAAATTAAATTTGTTTTATGAATACCTTACGAGGGCCTCATACAAAATACATGAGGCACTCCGCATGCACTCTAAGATAAGGTTTTCATTAGGGAAATCTTACAAGGGCCTTATTTGGGAAAGAAGGTGTTTACCCCGTTAGGTATTATTGAGTAATTCCTTATGAGGCCCATGTATATTGATGAAATTTGATTGAAATTTTTCCCTTCATGATATAATTCACATGTAAAACCAAACTACTATGGTTAAGTAACAAAATGTGCTTAATCGCCATCAGACTTTTTAATGTCTCTGGTTTAATAAATTGTAAACTCATTTTTTGGTCAATCAGCAGTCATATATAGGCAAGCAAGTCATTTCACGAGAGAATTTTTGTTTGTTTCCATATACGCCGTAGTCGTTGTCCTTTAATCTGCTCTTGGTGGCTATAGCCCAGTCACTTTAAACATGAATCTCTCGTATAGGACAGGGTTTGACCCTTTTTTGTATAAAGTGACTGGGCTACTATATAGTCGTGACTTCTGTATTCGGGGTTTTTCAATTTTTTATTATTAATAAAAAGAGAAAAAAACTACTTTAGTTTTCCTGAGTTTTTGTCAAGTTTTGCTGGTGAGTTATTCTTACCAGCGTCTATTAAGCCACGAATATCGCACGCCTAACATAATAAACGATAGGTACGCATTATATGGCCCTTTCCTTTTTTGCCCGATATGGCCCTCATAAGGATTTTCTAGTTCGGCGGTAATAGGTGAAAAGCGTTACACTTTTCTTCTGGGCCTTATTAGGTTTCAACATTAGGGCCTAACAGTCAAATTAGGCTAACCTCATCCGGACCGAACTTAGAAATTTTAGTCGGGTAAGTAAGACTGGAATCATACTAGAAGGGCTTGCGAAAAGCCTAGCATTTCAAATTTCAGAATTATAATGGAATGGGGGAGCAATCAACAATCAGTTTGACAACCAGAACCGAAGCCTTCGACAGCATGAGAAGTGAACTCAAAAAGATTGGTGATAGTGGAACGAGCTGTAAGAAAACCATGTTGATTCGTTGAGACCAGCCTTTTGCAGATAGGCGCTAGTGTAGAATAGATAATTGATTCAAAAAGTTTCGGTATAACAGATAACTTTGAAACTGGTCTATAATTTAATAATTCGCTCTTGCTACCACTTTTGTGAATAGGCATTATGAACGAATTCTTCCAAAGAGTATGGAAGTAGGTACCCTTTATCCAGGGATTTTTGAAAAAGGATTTGTAGTGGAGACTGGAGAGCCTCCGCCCAGAACTTAAGGACAGCGTTGGGCCAGAAATGAAGTCGAATGGGAGTTCATCGATATGTTTCACGATATCAGCACTGGACATTGATAGACGTAAAATATGAGCCTCATGAGGTTAGGAACTATATGACGAAAATTATTGTCATTACATTGGAAGTCAGAAGGTGTGAAAGATTGCAGAAAGAATGATGCAAACATAATACAAGGGTAGTTATCAACTTTTTTCTTAGAGTTGACAAATTTGAAGAAGTTTCTAGGATCACTGAACACTTTATCACTCATACTGCTAAGATATTCTCTATACAGAGCAAAAGAACGAAATCTGTTACAGCAATATTTTTTTTTTATGTGAAAGACTAGAGTCTCAGGAAAGGCCCTTTATACTGACGACAATCTATTTTCTTCATATAGAGTGCCATGTCGAACAGCAGCTCTAGTTGTGGAAGGAAGGAACTGCCACAACCTACCCGCGATATTTTTAGTCCACCTACTTCCAACCAATACTATTGCGACTTTGACATCGGGGCATCGAAAAACAACTCGCTGGAGGGATATGCCTCCTGAAAGAGTTGAATCTCATCAACCAACCGATGACATGCGCTTTGGCGGAGCCGGGAAGGGCTAAGGAAGGCTATGACAAAAGAAATCAGGAATGTAAAGAGGGAAGAAGAAAGAAGGAAAGTTATGCAGGTAGGAAAGTGAAAAGGCGAAGGACCGTTGGGCTGGCCGGGAATTGAACGCCTTACTCCCTAGGCTACCAATTGAAGTCCCTTAGAAGAAGTAGCTCATCATTAGTGTTCTTCATAGTCAGAATGTGATCAACACAAAAGATGAGAATATCATAGAGGTTATTACCTCCATCGTCAGGTGTGCTTAACATGTCTGTTGGGATATAGCAGCCCAGCAGGAAGAGATTCATTTTTGAAAGGGAGATTTTAAGAGCAACAAGGTCGACGTCAAGGTGGTTAAAAAAACTAGGAGGCGAAATTGGGGTACAATTGAGAAGGCTTCTACAAGCAACAAGTACCCCACCCCACGAGCTTCCGAATCGGTGTGACGGTCCCTCCGAAAGACTAGGTAGGAGGTATTGAAAACTTCAGCAATAAGAATGCCCACATGGTGCCAGGTTTCAGTGAATGCTGTGACATCGGGACCACTAGCAATCGATGCCTGAAGAATGCCTTTAGTTTTTGACCTGGTCTCCCTTACATTCAGATAGTAGAGAGAGAGCGTCTCGAGTTTTTTGATATCTCAGGATCACCCGAAGTTGATGAGATCGTGAGATCGTTTACGTGATGAGATCGATTACGGGTACGCGGAGCGAAACGCTTGGAAGGGCCCCAGCAGGCCAGAAACCAGGGTCTAAGAGAATCTCGGCAGTAACAGCCGGTGCAGACAAAATAAAAGATGCAACTGGCTTGGAAGCTTTGCTAACTCTTTTGCAATGAACTGTTCCGGGGCCTATAGATTTGTTCCTCAAATATTCACAGTTAGACTCCGTCTTAGTTTCCAGAGAGAATCTCAAGATGGAGATAGCCTTCTGTGCAAGCACCTTCTCGAATCGTTTGCCCCAATCAAAGTTAAACGCATACTTCCCTCTACCTCACCTTGGCTCTCCCCTCAAATAAAACGTCTTATATCTGAGAGAGAATACTTGTTTAGAAGATATAAGAAAAATAAAACTGAAGCCAACCGTAGAGCTTACACAGCTGTCAGGAATGTAGTCACTTCGACTATACGCAAAGCTAAACTGAAGTTCTTTTCAGCTAAACTCAGTCCATCCTTACCCTCGAAGAAATTTTGGGCTAACGTAAAGAAACTTGGGATTCATGGTGATGACTGTGCAGCCCAGAGTAGTCTCACCGCAAACGAACTAAACAACTATTTTACCACGGTTGTCAACAATACCAGTGACAATTCCTGCTCGAGAGTAATTGATGGCAATCTTAGGCACTTCAGTTTTCGCAATGTGGATTACTCTGAAGTTCACAAAGCTTTTTACTCCATAAAGTCGGATTCTGTTGGACTTGATGATCTTCCGCCAACCTTCCTTAAGTGCATTTTTCCTCTGATCTTCCCCTATCTTACACACATTTTTAATAACTGCCTCACAAAATCATATTTTCCAAGTCAATGGAAAAAAGCGAAAGTAATTGCCTTACCCAAATGCAAATCCCCGAAAAACCCCTCTGATTATCGCCCCATCAGTACCCTATGTTTCTTAGGCAAAGTACTTGAGAAATTAATGTCATGGCAAATCCAAGCCCACTGTGAAATGTGGTCTTTGCTGTCAAGTACACAGTCCGGCTTCCGGAAAAGCAGTAGCTGTGAAACTGCGCTGCTAAAGGTAACTACTGACCTTCGTATGGCTCTTGATGGTGATAAAATTGCATTTCTGGTGCTTCTCGACTTCAGCAAGGCATTTGATAGTGTCAATCATAAGCTTCTCGAAACTAAATTATCAAACTATATGGGTTTCTCCCCCTCAGCGATCTCCTTAATTCGGAATTACTTAAGTAATCGTTCCCAAATGGTATGGTTTCAAGATTCTATCTCTGATCCATCACCAATTACATGTGGGGTGTCGCAAGGCTCCATTTTAGGGCCATTACTTTTCAGCATCTACATTAATGATATCTGTAATTCTGTCAAGGATTGCAAACTCCACATGTATGCGGATGATGTTCAGCTTTATTCATATAGTCCCCTTGGGTTAGTGGAAAACTATGTCTACAACATCAATGCTGACCTCGAACGAGTATATCAATGGTCATTAACAAATCAGTTACATCTAAATGCCGCCAAGTCTACATGCATCGCAATGTACAGGAGTGAGTTAGACACCTCGTATTTACCGCCTATTACTCTTATGCATACAACCTTACCCTACCAGCCACGAGTCAAGAACCTAGGTGTTTACCTGAATACACAACTAACCTGCTGTGATCAAACCGATCATACTTTATCCAAAATATACGGTAATTTGCGCCGCCTCTGGCTGTTCGCGTCCATTCTGCCTGCAAGTGTGCGGTCAAAGCTTATCAAATCCTTAGTGCTGCCTCACTTTACTTGCGCTAGCTCAGTCTTTCCGTCCCCAGATGCATCATGCCGGGCCAAACTTAACGTTGCCTTTAACGATTGTACCAGGTTTGTGTATAACCTCCGCAGATTTGACCATATAAGCCCTTACGGCTCTTCTATCGTGGGTTGCACGTTCGACCAATACCTTTCCCTCAAGGCAGCATTATTCATCTATAAACTTCAGCGCTTTGAACGTCCGTCCTACCTCCTCGAGTATCTTCATCGCGGTCGTACAACTAGGAAAATACTTTTTATCCCGCTCAGAGTCCATAACCTTGTTGGGCAAAGGTCCTTTTTTGTTCACTGTCTTCGCATGTGGAACAATTTGCCACACGCCATTCAGAGTGCGAGGTCTATGAATGTGTTCAGGAAGCTTGTATCTAATTACCTTACAAGTCAATAATCTTCCATCAAATTAGTTTTAGTTTTTTCTCTTTAACATTTCTTCCTTTCTTCTTTTTTTCTCTTTTCTCTCTCTCTCTTTATCTTATGTAACGTATCTTAATATTAAGCCAATTTTTAGTTTAATTTTTTTTTTATTTTGATTTATATAAACTTTTATCCATTTTTTGATGTACATACGTGTTATAGCGTGTTAAGAGTATAATTATCTTTATGTACTAGTGAATTTTAATAAATAATAATAATAATAATATGAAGAGGCTTCGCTACCGTGACCAGAAGGGCGGGGAGGAACTATAACTTTGGTAACCAGTGGACCATCGACTATTAGAGGTGGAGGGGTTGCTACCAAGACGGCATAGAGGTCGAGTCAGTCCCTGAAGAAAATATTCGGGGGAAATGTGTTCATTCCCCGCATTTCTTTAATTACGACCGATGCTCCTTTTGATTTCTAATGATTACAATGGCACCTTACAAATCTCAGGGCAATCCTTCAATGTGTGTGGCCTGAGTTTGGAGAATCCATGTTTTTCGTATGTAGCGTGATCACGTGTCGGCAAACCATCTGCTTTATTTGTGTATGCTCCAGACAAAAAAAACGAAAAATGGATTACCTACCCGTGAACCGTTAAGGTAAGTATCCACCAAGGCAAACGAACATTTTATCGCGGGCAAAATGACGTCACCAAGAAAGTACACATTTGAAACATCATCTTTTTACGTCATTTTGTCGTCATTTGCCCGCAAGCAAATGTTCGTTTGCCTTGGTGGATTCTTACCAGGAGCGCGTTCAAAAACCTTACTATAGTAAACCACGAGGTAAGCTGTGGTTATGCTGCATCACTTCACTTAACCACGAAAGTTTATGTTTAACCATGGAGGTTTTTGAACGCACCGTGGTTAACTACGTGGTAAAGAAAAATTAAAATTTTTTCCATAAAATAGTGTCGGCTATTTGCCTCAATTATTTCCAATAATTATTTATTTAAAATAATCGCATAAATCCCACTTTGATTTGTTCATTATTAACATTAAAACAAATGTCAAAAAATTGTTTTTATTCTTCTTCTTAACTATCGCTAACCATGCTCCCGAGCATGGTTAAAATTTAACTACACCATGGTTAACCACGGGAGTTTTTGAACGCCAAAAAGTTATGCTCGTGGTAATGTTGTAGTTAACCACGGAGTTTTTGAACGACAAAAGATTACCATAGTTAACCATGGTTAATCATAGTAAGGTTTTTGAACGCGCTCCTGTACGATTACATGGAATTCAACTACATTTACAAAACCAAATAAAACATAATGAATCAATTGAATAACATTTGAATATAATGAATAGCTTTTTTTGCCAACCTTACCATCGAAATGTCACAAAAACTGTAAATAACTAAACGACAACGCGTACGACATAATAGCCGCCTGGTGGCCAAATGTTGAGGGCAAAACGGAGTTATGCCGGGTCCAGTTATATGTATATTATAAATTTAACCAGGAACACTTTTCATTCTGTTTATGAAAAAGGTATGTAGGTGACTAGCATGAATAAGTCATATTGGCCTCGATTCCCTGATCCGCGCGGTGCGGAAGTGAGTGCGGATTTGACACTTTGCGATTCTCAAATCCGCAACCGCGAATCTCTCTTTGACATTTTCCGCGCTGTAAAAGTGTGATCCGCAACAAATTTTCTGCGGATTTGAACGACAAATGCGCCTAAGATAATCCGACATAGCATATTTCATTATCGCGTGAGTCTTCACTCCGAAATTTCGATTTAAATGAATCCGCGACTGCGGATTTGAGAATCGTAAAGGGTCAAATCCGCACTCACTTCCGCTCCGCCGGATCTGGGAATCGAGGCCATTTATGCTTGAAGGATGAAACCTTTTTATGCAATAAAAGCAAGCTAAAGTGAAGATAGACCCATAAAAATTTGCAAAAGCAGCTAGAGCACTGATCAACTCCGCCTTGCAAAGAAGTCCTAATTAAATTTTAACTAATTAAAGATACTTTTTAGAATAACTAGTTTCAGGATATACATAAGACGTTGGTAAGAGCTGGAATTTGCGACAAGAACGAAATCCATTAATTCATAACTTACAAAGTATGTAAAAAAAACGCGTTATTTAAGTACTCAAAGTATTTGTTAAATTAAATAAAAGTTTCATTTTTCAGATTAATTATAAAAGCCAATCTGAGCCACTGACTAAACGAGCACCGAAGGAAATGGAATGAGAATCGATTAAATTATATATCGCCAGTATCGCCTTCAAAGGGATCGAAATGCGGTCATAACGACACGGGAATTAATTTAAGTTGTCAGCTTCCAAGACGAGATTCCATTCAACGGAACAAGTTTGATTTATAGATTCCTATTCGAGCACAACTGGACGTTGACACAGAACAACCCTTTTGGTTCTAATTTAAATGCAAATTAGATTTTATTACGAGTATTCTAGGAGTCTCTTGTCCTTCTTTGTGCATTTCGAAGTACTTTTATTTTGCACTAACTAATAGGGGCTTTATTTTGCCGAACAAAGGCACAGCGAGCCTCTTTATGAATTAGCAAAATGCTGTATGAAACGGTTACATACCTTTTTTTAACCTTAATTCAATAAGCAAAAAGAACACCATTGACACACTTCTTGGAAAATCTTATCTGAAGGACTCTTTATAGAATACACATTTTGAAGGAGCCTCCCTTTTAGTAGTCGAGTGAAAAAGGGGTCATGTTGTATTGGTGTAACGTGAATATATGGATGTGCTGCCTAGTTTGTAGTGATTTTGCATTTGTTGAATTACATAGATATTTTTATACTCAACAGTTTCTTTTGTCTATTATTGATTGGCGGTAAACCGAAAAAATTCTCAAATTGCCCAACAGGAAAAAGAGGCCTCCTGGAGTAATAAATGGATGTCTCCTAGGAGAGGTATTAATACCTCCGAAATGTCTCTCTTTGCCATGATTTTAACATTATCATGTCATTGGAAGAGAGGGCTCCTTCTGACCTCCAAAAAAGCCTAAAAAGAGTACTCCCCTATTGTACTCCCAATAGAGTTGAGTTTGAGTACTCCCGTTAAACTAGCTGTAAACTGAAATTGGAGATCTCGTCTTAAGTTCCAAAGTGGTAGGAAATGGGAGTCTCCTTTTTAGCTTTCAATAATTTCTGGGAGGATGCAAATGCAAATAATACTTTTTTCACTGCACTTCGCGCCGCGGATAGGTGCATAAAATTTAAAGTAAAAATGAAAAAAAAGGAAAATACAGCACTTGGATATTGAAAATTCTATTTTATTTTATTGTTAAATTATTATTTTCTAACTTCATTCATTCATTCCATTCACAACTTAAAACAAACGTGTGGACGCTTCGCAAACGCTTGCCGCAAACTTCCTTTGATTTGTGCCAAAAACCGACACTCGACCGGATCGGCCACAAGCGTTTCCAAACTTACACAAGCCAAGCCAAATACCTTATCCACACGTTTGAGTTTGCGAACGCTTGCCAAGCCTTGACAAACGTGTGGATCCGGCATTAAAAACTACATTCTCCTGAATCCTAGCGGAGACTGAGGGAACCACAAGAGGTTTCGTATATAGAAGAACGTTTTCCTGTGATTAATATCCCTGCCCGGCTTCTGGTACCTTTTCCTGTATTGGAGATTAAACCCTGTTTCTATCAGTAAAATTTTGCCTACGGTCGCACTAGTGCTACTCACTGCAAATTTTATAAATTTACTGTAATAAACTGTTAATTTTACTAAGAAATAACTCCACAAAACTTTTGTTCATCTGTGTAGTTTAAACATCTTTTAGACGAGTGTTATAGTAGCGTAGGTTGGCACTCTTGCAAGCTGCTACTTGTCAAGCAGACGCCTCTATGTCTGCAACACTGCAACACTGTGTGAGCCTGTTATTAGTACCACGACCACGTTATGTGAGTTTAGTTTCTGAAGCTATGCTGCTTGTTTTACTGAGTGAAGAAAAAGTTGTGAACATTTTAAATAATTTAGGCTTAGACACTGCGATAAGTGATGAAGACTGCAGTGTGTATGCAGATTATTTTACTGAAAGAGTTTTGAGTAGTGGTGAATCGAGTGATAGTGAACACGAACAGCTCCAAGAGACAGAAGCTAATGAAAGCATCGTAGACTTTCGTCCAAAATTTGACAAACTTTCAGTAAGTACTGAAAATCTTATTGACATCGATAACGTAATTATCCAAATTGAACGTGATGGCAATGATCAGCAGATAGTTGATGATGATGATGAGGGAGAGGACGTTGTTATAGTAAATGACGGAGCTAACCATAATCCTGATACTGACCACAACCTAGTGACTAGTTTCCTTGAGCAGGGTTGTGGCTGCAAAGAAATTTGTTGCCGCTTTTTTTCTGCTGAGGAGCTGTTGCGTATGCGATTAGAATGCGCAGAAATTGACCATTATTATGACCACACAAACACACTAGATCAAGTTATTTTAGGTCAGCTTCGCTGCCTCACGTTAGACTCTACATTAACTTCCAAGACTAAGAAAATAAACACAGAGAGAAAAGCTCCAAGAACTAGTTACATGTTAAAAGGCAATATTGTTTGCAAGAACACATGTATGTTTGGACAGAACATTAAAATAAAAAGATTAAAAAGACTGACAAAAATGAACAATACCACAGGGTTAGTGGCAAAAGAGCACGAAAATACAGGAAAACTTAAAAAGCACACAACCTCTTTTTGAGCAACATGCATTTGTATTTTGCAAGGTAGAAGCAGCACCGTTTACCAAACCAGCCTACGATTATTATTTTATTATATTATTTCCCAAGAAAGGAAAAATTACAATGATGTCATTAAAAAAACCAGAGATAATTTAAAAAATGGTGACACATCTACTATGCAAGTGCATATTGCATCTAATCCATTGCAGCCAGGACCCATCTACTGTTTAGTGCCATTCATAGTTGCCATATTCGGAGTAATGTGCGAAACAACGAGTAAACAGTGAAACTATCTCATCCCCGAGAGTGCAAGTACGACAAAAGGGTCTAAACTTATAGTAAGCCTGTTTCACAACCACCTGGAAAACAACTCGTTGGGTGAAGGCGTAATGTTTGTCCACGCTGATAATTGCGTGGGACAAAACAAAAATAATATTCTCATGGGTTACTTAGCTGTCAAGGAAAAAATAAAAAAATTGTTATGTCGTTCATGCCTGTAGGGCATACTAAATTCGCATGCCTTCGGCCTTTTGAAAAAGAAGTTCAGGATCTCTTTTGTATCTTTCCTGACAGAATTAGCCAATTGCATTGAACAATCAACTCCAACATCAAAAGTGAATTCTGCTTCAATGATTGCAAATAAGAGAGGCGAAGTTGCTATAAAAACTTACAACTGGCTGGATTTATTGCACACCTATGGTGCCAAGAAAGTGAAGCACATAACCAAGTACAACCACTTTGAGTTTAATGCAGAGTCAAAAGGAAAAGTCATCTGCAAAACTGATATCAATGGTAACGAGTTCATCCACCAGATATTTCCTGATGAAAATGGGCCTGATAGATTTATACAAGAAATAGTTCCAGAAGGGTTGTCAAGGAAACGCAAGGATTATCTCTTCAACAATATTCGAGATTTCTGCAAGGAAGAGTGGAAGGATGTATTATGTCCTTAACCAGAGGCTTTGAAGGAAGCTGAGCCCGAACAGGTTGAAGCAGATGGTAACTCGGGCCCACACGATCCTCAGCCCCTTCCGGGACCCTCCAGGAAGAAGAGAAAGCGCTCAATTTAAAATAAATCCAACTGTTTAAGAACTTTTTTTGGTATTATTTCAGAACAGATTATTACCTTCTTTCAGATGTAAAAATAATTTTTTAAATATTGAAAATAAAGATTCTGTGTAATTTTAAAATTTCAAATGCGTTTTTCTGAAAATGCCCCTTTTTATTCTAAAAACTTCAAAAACCCGTATCTGGGTAAAAAAATTCATAGAGACATGGTTTTTTTACTAAATGATTCAGAAATTTCTGCTTTATTCAAAGATGTCAATAACTCAAAACCGGAAATTGCCGACATGAGGTCCCTTTTTACTTTCCGCCTCACATTTTATGATAAGACTTAGCGTTTAAGAGATTTTTGCAAAAAACTGATTTTTTTTTCTTTTGAATAAACTGTTTTGCTCCCACCGATTGTTGGAGTAATGCGACATTTCATTTTTAATGATGGTTTTAAGTGCTGTTCCAATTTTCAGCTATTCACGATTTTTGAGGCAGTTGAATGTTTATTTTGACTATACTATGTCTGCCTGTCAAGGGTATAAAAAAGTTTTTGTACGTACCCCTGCACATCAATGCAACAAATGGGCTGAAAGGCTTAAAATGAATGTGCTCCTGTGCCCTTGATATTCGTGAGTCGGGTTTGGGTGCAGGGATATACAGGTAGCATAGAAGAAGATCTATGACCCTAAGAAATTGGAGGCTTCAAGACAGGGACCGACAATCGTGGAGGGCGATGTTGCACGAAGCCAAGGTCAATAACAGACAGTGGAGATATTTATGATCTTTGGGTGCCTATACATACTCAAACCAAGAGTAACAAGGCATTTTCAAAGTGGTACTTGTTATCTAAAATTTGAAACTCCCGCCGTTTTATGTCATTAAGTCCAAAATGAAAAACTTTTTTCCAAAATTTAGTACTAGAGGAAATTAGATATAGAGGACATTTTTTTAATAGGAAATTTTTTTTATATTAACTTAAAAAACAATTACACTTTTTCCGCCATTTTTAGAAAACAAATTAAATTTCTCTATCAAATATAGGAGAGAATTTTGGAATCTTTAATTTAAAAAAAAAAATAAAGTTAATTTTTTAGCTAAAGTGAGCTCGTGATATTTAACTTTTTGTATTTTGACCAATTGTTAATAATTAACAAATGTATATTTTGAGCATGTGGTAAATTAAAAAAAAATTATGTTTTATAGAGACTTTTTTACATGCAATATAGTGTAAGTATTGTTAATTGAGCGAAAAATTGATTTTTTAAAATTTTTATGAAGCTTAATTGCACACTGCAATAACTTCCTTGTTTCTAAAAATTCTAGTTCTTTTAAATATATAAATAATTCCAGAAAATCTAATGTTTTTATTTAATTTTTATAGAAACACAAACACTTAATGGTTTAGAAATAAAACGCTAGAGCGTTGAATTCCCCATAGGTGTTTTATTCTAACTAAATGTTTACCTTCCCACTTTTAAACAATTGTGCTAAGGTTAGATTTTTTTGGTAAAGAACTTACCCATTTAATTTCGGTTAAACAATTTAAGTGTTTAAAAATAAAACACTTAGCGTTTGGATTTTGTGCATTATAGCTTCTTTTGTTTTAAAAGTAAACCTTTCCCACCATTAAATATTTTATCGTTTAGAAATAAAACACTAGAGTTAAACATTTGAATTTGCAGTAACTAAAATAAATTTGCAGCGACTAAAATAAACAGACTGCGATGTATTGGCCATGACGGACGAGGTACACAGCGGCGCCCAGCAAAGTTTTCGAAAGTAGCGACGAGAGAAAGAAGACGAAAGTAGCGACGAGAGAAAGAAGACCAAGACGCTCGAAGAATAGATAATATAGACGGCGAAGTCAAGGAAATAATAAGGAATAAGATACTGCAAAAGACTGGTGATAGATTGACAATCATGGGGGCGAGCTCTGGTTGAAGTTAAAGTCAAGAGGCTGTGAAGCTCTTGTGATGAAGCCCTGTCATAATATTGCGCTTCGATAATGAGGAATGCAACCACGATCAAACTCCTTAAGATTTTGGACAGAGAATATTTTCAGTTGGAGTGCGTGCATTTCAGGACTTTTGTAGCTAAAAAGACCGTACGAGTGCACTTATTGATTCTGACCTACTGGGTTTATTAAAGTTTAATTATGATCCCAAGCTTGAAGGGGGCTGCCTAACATTATTACTCTGTTGATTCTACGTGCGTTTTGTATAGGACTTTTTATGCAGAATTATCTCGCGAAAAAAATAATAATCACCAAAATTAACGTAAAATCTATAGATTACGATAAGAAATAATGATTTTAGTGGTTGGTATTCCACATTCTGAACCTTTGTAGGCGTCCAGTTGATTTAATGAACTTGGGAGGAATATATTGTTGACGCCAAGGCCAACCAAAATAAGGAAAATCCCGCTGTATCTTCATTTTGAATCGTTTTCAAATAGGATCAGAGTATTCCAGACTTTTTACCGACATTTTGCTTATTTGCGAAAATAGAAGGTGCGAAATTTAGGGTTCACCTTGGCTGGCAGAAATCACACTAAGACGCTTTTTTTATTTTTGGGCCATTTTGCAATGGCTTGGTAAGTATATGAAGATTGAAGTACTGACTTCTTAATTTGCCTAAAAATACATTAAAACAGGTGTAATTAAATGAACGTATTTGAAAATACGACAAAGTCCAAACCTCATGTCATTACCAAGCCACTTTTTCATCACGGAATTAAACTTATCATAATAATGAACCTTTTTTTATAAAAAAAAAACTCTAATGAATCTGCCATAGTAGCGTCAGTCCAAAAAATCAGAAAAAAAAGTCGCGATGTTAAAACATTTGTTTGTGGAGCTTCAGCCTTCACTGTAGGGTAAAAATTTGATATTTATGATTATGTTCCTCATATATCACCTGCATCCCAATTCCAGCCCGTGGGTAATTACTTGGTACACACACTCCTGTACATAGCCGCACTGGGGAATATCACTAGCGAAGCAGTAAAAATCTCTCGCAAAAGTGGGCAACACGAAGAAAAAATGATTCCCTGTCGACATCACTCGCAGCCTGACTAAGCAGCCTCCTGGATTGGTCCGCACTTGCTATACTACCACTTTCAGGATTCAGGATCCAGGATCCGCATCCGCAGAGCAATGATTGCAAACGAAGTTGATTACTTTAAAATTCGCATTATTCGTCGTGGCGGGAAAATATCGTCCAGGATGACGGGTGTTCCTATGGGGTTGGGGTGGTTTTCAATTGAAAAAATTATGGACGTTCTGGGCACCAAAAATGTGTGGAACAGGGGGCTAGGGAGTTGAGATAGCCAAAAGAGGACCGTATGTGAATGTCTGCAACGTCGAATAGAACAAATAAATCCACCGGGGCCTGTAAATTTTTTTAAGCCTCGCTCTCGCACAGCGGGCCTCGTCCCAACGATAGAAAAACACAAACACACCTACGGATGCTCCTGGAGAACGGGCAGCGGCCAACACCCTGGCAGACCTGTTTTCGTTGCTTATTTCATTTAGACAATGAGTTTGAGCTTTATTCAGACTCTTCAACAACGTTCGGTTTAATTCGAATTGATTTTCCCTTTTTATTGCATTGCTACAGGAGCAGAATAGGGCTTAGTTAAAAAGGACATTCAAATGGCAACTTTCGCATAGACACATTCATCTTATCTTTCCTTTTTTCCAAGGGGTTAGTTGTGTAACGTGTTTATTTTAATGGAACGTGAAAGGAGCATCTGATCATCTGCAGGCGCCTTTTTATAAATAAAGTTTTCATCGACCTTTAAAATTTTGATACTCATAATCTGCAGGATTTAGAATTTTATGGCAAAGTAAACCCAATTCAAGAGGTTATACTAGTAGATCTGGTCTACCGAGCACATTCGAGCCCTACATACAGTCTTTGTCAAGAGCCTTACCAAAAGAGTCTTTTATTTTGCAATTTTACATTCCGCAGTAGTTCGTATATTTTATGGAGTTGGCCGAGTTCTAAGTAAAAACGAAATATTTTGGGTCGAATTTGAGTTGTTCCTCAATACTTTCATCATAATTGCTAACATAGTATAGTGGCTTTGAAATACCCCAGCGGGAAAATATTGAAGCTATTCTCGATAAGCAGTAAAGAATTGCTTCCACATCGAATCCTTTGGAAGGTGTTACGAAGATTTTGGTTTTCTGTTCAGAAGACAAATTTTTCTTCAAGAAAAGCAAAAACGAGCTGTTTGAGCCTTATAGTCTAGTAAATAGGTACTTTTCCTTTGCAAAAAATACAAAAAATATTATGCAAATGCGGAACAAGAGTAGGAAATTAAAACGGTTAATCCTTGCAAAACGGTTGAATGTATTGCATAATGTTCTAAAACTTTATTATATGTGATCTTTAATGTTAACAGATGTTAAAAACCGTGGAATTTGGAATGTAGTAAGTACATCTTATTTAACATGTCCTAACAGGTACAATTATTTAAATTATATTAAATGATAATTTTTTCAGCAAAGGCATAGTCTTTATTGGGAAGTTGAGGTAGAGCAATTTGACGACGATATATTCAAAAACAATTTCGGCGTGTCTAGAGTTTCTTTCAAAATATTGGTATCGAAACTGCAAAATTTGAAAAGATGTAATACACATCTCAGATGCTCCATTCCTCTTGAAAAGCGAGTAGGTGTATGTTTGTATGCTCTGCGATCTTCGGCAGAGTATAGAACAGTAAGCAGTTTATTCGGAATCGGAAGAAGCACATTGGGGGAACTAATGATTGAATTCTGTGAGGAACTGTATTCGGTTCTTGGGAAGCAATATTTAACTGGCTATCCACCTACTCAGCAAGAAATTGATATAAAAGTATCGGGTTTTGCTGCTCTATAATTTCCGCAGTGCTATGGAGCTATAGGTACGGAAGCTTAATTATTGTTAATAGTACAAATTATACAATAAAATGATTTTAGCTTTTTCAAAAAAAAAAAGCTTATACAGAGGCTCTGTCCGTCTGTCCGTCTGAAGCCTACTTTCATCTCTGAAAGTACTGCAGATACAGACTTGGGAAATATCTCAAAATGTAGCTCTTGGTCAAAAGACCAAAAACTGAGAAAATGGTCTGGAAATTTCAACCAGAAGTATATTTAAACAACAAAAGTATATTTAACAACAAAAAAGAGATTTCTAATAAAATCCATATATCGGTAGCCTAGAGGTAAGGCGCTGGAGTCCAATCCCAGGCGAACCAAGTTCAATCCCCGACCGCAAAATGGTGAAATAAAAATTTTTTTTTACTTCGGTGTAACATGTTTTAATTCTATTTCTCACTAAATTATATTATTTAATAATGATACTCAGGAGAACATAAACATTTATTTAATTAAAAGTGCAAAAAAATCATTTTCTTGAGGTTTTATGGCTCTTCGGCGGCTTTATAAATCATTAAGAAATTTCGCGGAAATAATATAAATTATTTATTTGTTTATATGCATATTTTATATGTTGTTCATTTTATTATTGTTTATAGTCATGTAGGTGGTGCTGTAGACCAAAACAAAAATTTAATTTTATCGAACTTCGCTGTGGATTTGTCACAAAAAATATGTATGATTTAAACGAAACATTTGGTAGGTTTAAAACGAAAAGTAGATATCTAATTTTTACCAGGGCATATAAACGCTTAATGAAATGAATGAAAATTTATAAATTTAATTGCACGAACGATGTATTTAAGACCGTCCTTATAGTCCATGAATATAAGGAAGTGATTTTTCTCAGAATTTTTAATATTTTACAAACGATTTGCCCCATATCTAAAAAATTTTGCAGCCCTTTGCATTTTTATTAACTAAATTTGTATGTAAGGCATAAAAACTGTTAAAATTAGTTCAACCTAAACATTTCATAGGCACCGAACAAATTACTTTATTGCTGCAAAACTGATAGAAGGTCGGTGGGAGAGTGTGTAGCGCGTTGGATCCACGAGCCACGAGCTTTTGTTAGTTTTGTCTGTCTGTTTTTGTTTGTTGTTTGTCTGTTCTTTGTTTGTTTTGTTAGTTTCTCTAACACGAGCCCGTGGAAGCTCGTCGCCTGGACGGAGTACATCCGAGGCAGGTCCTCCGCTGTACCCCGTCCGGATAGTTCTGTGTTTAGGTTAAGTAGCTTGTAAGTAAGTGGTGCGAGCTTTCACGAGCTTGAGCTCTAGCATCACTCGAGCCTGTGGAAGTTCGTCGCCTGGACGGGGAGCACCTGAGACGATTTTATCGTCTCCGCTGCTCCCCGCCCAGATAGTTAGAAATAAGTTATTGATTAAGTAGACGTAAGATTTTTATATAATATAAACATAGCTCTAAGTTTTTTTCACATTTTTCCTTAGATTTACAATAATCATGATTTGTTTTTAAATAAAATATAATTAAAAATAGATAAGTTTTAGCCGAAAGGCATAAGTTAATATAAGTTATAGATTAATTTAGAGTGCCTGTTGAGGGCCAGTAAGTTAGATAGACTAGAATAGGTTAGAATAATTAACTTTAAGCATTTAGTTAAATTTATATTAAGATAGTTAGTAAGAGAAATAAATGCTTTTTATAAAAAAAAAAAGCGCGTTGGATCCCCGATCCAGCGGCGTGTAGCGTTGCAGGTTCAAGCCCTGGTCGGGAAGATTTTTTTTTTCTCTTTTTCTTCTTTCTGAAATGATTTATTAACATATTAGTCAACCACCGATAGTATCAGCCATGGCCCGAAGGTCTAAGGCGAAGTACCGTCGTCTGTGGACTATGTAGGGCTGCGAGTTCGATTCCGGCTGGCGGTGCTATTTTTTCGTCATAATTTTTTTTTAATTTCCTTCGGGGATTTGTTTCATATGAAACAAGTTTTTGACATGAATACGTCTCTAAATTTGCTTCCAGAACAAAAACCGATGATAACGAAATTATGGCATATAGTTTTTATTTGCAGCTCAAAAACTATTGTTTAGGTATATTGAATATAGAAATATACCATGATGTGGGTGAAGAATCAAAGAATTTTATTGTTTACATTTTATTTCCTTTTTTTTAAGCTATGATGATTATATTGTAGTGTTTGTTAAATACTTTGTTAAGTTTTAGATTACGCAGTCTCACAACTTATAACCTACATAAGCCTTTAACAAAAACTTTTCAAGATTAATTATAGCGTTGGTCAGTGTAATACTTATGAATCTCCATTGGCAAACTAGGATACAGCATTATGACAATAATTAAATCAATGCAACGTGAAATAAAAGTTCTAGTTAAGAATGGATTTGGCTTATTTAGCTTATTATAGATTGAGTTGTAGCTCACAATTGAATATGTACCAAAAGTTTTAATTAGTCGCCGCTTTGAGATTTTACCATCAACGCAGGCTTAGTTTATTATACTACAATAAATCATCATAGCTAAAAAAAGTACTCAAATTCATCAAGAACCGAAACCTGGTCCTTCGCACCCCGATCTAGCGCCTTCCCATTACTCCAAACACAAACTTGTAGGTATGTGGCAATAAACATATGTATTTATTTATGCTTACGTAAAAAGGTACATTCCAATGCTAGATATGTATAAATTTTCGAAGGAAGTAAACAACTGAATTATGACAACAGATTTTCTATTATTTATGAAATGTATTTTGTATATTTTATGGAAATTGATAATCATAGGTAAAACAAAGAGTAATGTAATATTGCCATAGATGGTGTTCACTATTCTTTGTCATAGATGGGGTGCAATTAAAATATATGAATTCTTTCAAATTCTTGGCGGGTAATTATTAGTGTTGGTCTCATTACGAGGAGGGGACACTTGTGTGTGTGCACGTGCATATATGCTATGGATAAACAGATGCCTATGTTTTTCAGTAGATGTTCTACATTTGAAGAAAAGTGAAGTGCGTGCGTGATTTTTTCTTTAAAAATAAAAAAAAAGTTACATTGAAGTGTAAATTAATACAAAAGGTGCGGTAAGCCGAATTTTTAACAATAATACATGTATGTTTAAGTAAAATAATACACCTAATTCTGTTGTGCAAAGTGCTTCACATTAGATTTGCCTCCAATCCAAAGAAAAATGTTTAGATTCGTTTTCTATAGTGTTTACATGTGTGATGTGCGTTTTTTTTCAATTTGACACATTCGAATTATTGGCCTCGATTCCCAGATCCGGCGGGTTGGAAGTGAGTGCGGATCAATCTCCACTTAATATATTGTCATCCAGTCTGAAGTGTTATTCAACAGAAAGAACACCATGAAAAAGCGTAATTAGTGGCTAGTCTCTAGGCACAACATCCCACTAGTTTTTCCTAGATGGGTGCCATATCAAAGTCGCCCCTCCGAAAGAAAAGCAGTAGACTACTATAATTTTAAAGGGTGGTATTCCATAATTTTATTTGCAGCTGCGGATCATAGGTAAATAGAATAAAATATTTGCAATAGCTGCGTTCCTTTTCTGCTAATTTTTACTATTTTTTACACTTGCGTACTAGCAACTACACTTGCTCTTATAAACGAGTAGATAGCACTTGCAATTACACAATTGAAATCCGCTAGGGGAAAGCAGCCATTTCGAGTCTATTGTGAACTATTTTCACTTACGCCATTACCCGCTAGATGGCTTTTATTTGTGTCGAGCTGATTTGCTCATATAAAAACGTCCATAAATAAAACTTCAGTCGTATAATTATTAAAAATTATTATCTTTCTTTTTACTTTAGTTTTACTTTAGAAATTATCGCGTTAATTTCTCCATTGTGTCACAAATTCTTCTTTTAAGAATTTTTTATTTGTAAAGTTTAAAGTAACGTCAAAAATTTCAAGTGAGATTTTACTCAAATCAGAAAATTTTGCGTTCCTTTTCTGCTCTGCTCACAAGTACTAAATAGTAGAAAAGGAACGCAACTAATAAGTTAATTTTATATTTAAGATGCCGATTCACGTATATTAACGTTGGTGCAACTGGTAAAAATAATGATTGTAGTATTTTTGAGAATTCTATCTTAAAAAAAATGCACCAAACTCAACCAATATTTCAACAAAACGCAAAAATGATTGAAGGTGTTAAAGTGCCCATCCTATTATTAGGGGATTCTGCGTTTAGGCTTTCAGACGTCGTAATGAAGCCTTTTCCGTTCACTCCTAATCAAGATCCATCTGAAAAATTATTTAATTATAAACTTTCAAAATGCTGGCGTGTCGTTGAAAATGCATTCGGCCAATTGAAAGCAGGATTTAGAAAAGTTGGGAGAGGGTTGGAGGTGCACATTGAAAATGCTCATAAAATTGTGCAAGCGGCGTGCGTTTTGCATAATTTTTGTTCGGAGCAAAAAGACTTCCCACTACCCTCGTGGATAAATGAAAACATTGCTAACCAAACCAACGAACCACAAGCAAGAACTACACGGGCAAATACACAAGGAATAGAAATAAGAAACGCATTGAAGGCACATTTTTATAAGTACTTTTTTATTTAAATTTGTTATTATTATTATTACTATTACTATTTTTATTACTAACTTGATTTGCAATCTTTCTTTTTTTAGGGCGTGAAAGTCTCGGATTTGATGTTGATTTAAATGTTACGGATGAAGTACCTAATATAATTGTTTTAATAAATGAATATGATGAAGTACTGAACTTAAATAAAAAATTAAACTAAAAACAAACTTTCTTTAAGGGTTCTATTTCTATCCATTAAAAAATAAAAAAAATCAGTTCATGTCATTTAAGTTATTCATAATATCAGTCAGTCTTGCTATTTATTGCCATTATTATTATTATTGCTATTATTTAGCACATAACACCGCATCAAAGAAACCATTTCTTTGTCTATTTCCAGTGACTGCTTGAACAGCTCTTTTGTTTCGTCTGCTTTTTTTTGTATAATATGATTTGTTTTTTTAATTTCCTGCAGGAACTTTTCTTGAATTGTATTATTTCTCTTTCGTTTTGCAGGTGGCTCTTGTGATGTTGATACACTTGATGATGCTCTTGGAGGTATTTCACAAGTTGCTGTTGTTGCTGATGGAGACCCTGATGTTGATGGTGTTACGGAGGAAGGGATATCTGTGAAAACATTTTCAGCTTCACCTTCTGACGCTACACAAAATTCTGCTAAACACGAATCCTGTAGAAACATAGCATAATAGCATTAAATAAATACATCTATACGAACATAAACATTTTACTCTCATGCGCTTTGGATAAGTCGTATGTAGCAAAGCCACCAATGATACTATGTACAAGTTTGTACAATTTCCAATTTGATGGTGATCCTCCTGATATTCCCATCGCATTTTTTTCTTTTCTATAATAAAACCAAAGTTGTGATATAATTACAATTGTATAAAATTTTGTTCACCTTAATCTTTGGGTAAGGTTATTCACCTTTCTTTGGATTTCTTTGGCAGTTGCTTGTACACCTACAGTTAATAGTTCGGTGGACATTAGGTACTTCATAAATATGGGAATTCCTTTTCGCCGTTCTAAACTCTTTGATGTGGTCCCTCCACACATCTATAAATTTAATTTCTTCCTCTGGTGACCACATTTTCATCTTTTGTCTATTTTCCTTACTATAAATAAATATGAATATATACATTTTGATATAATACTTCCATTACATAAAATTATAGTAGTATTAATAATATTTTACTTACTTCATTTTGAATAGCCCTCACTTTTTGCTTGCTAACTAGAAGAAACTCGCACAAACAAATTTTATTTATGACAGTTTTCACTTTTGACAGTTCATGCAAAACTGATGGAAGGTTGAAATTTTATTGGAAAGTTCATGGAAAGTTGTTCGATAATTTCTCAATTTCATTTCCATTTTCATTGAATGAAGTTATTTTGCCTTCATTCGGTTGAATGAAGAATGAAGTTGTTGGATGAGCATTGGACATTACGCACTGGGCACGAATGGTCATTCTTAGTCGAATGATACTTCAATGTTCATTCGATACTGTAGTGTGTCAAGGGTATAAGACTTATAGAACACACGATTATCTATAATTTTTGCTTTTATCATTTTTACATAGGGCTAATATTTCACGAGTTATAGCGCTTTAAAAGTCGCAAAACGAAAATTCCAAAAAATTTCCGAATATCTTTTTCTTTCCACGTGTTATTTTAAAACTGATTATATCGCTCATCTCATCATTGCCCACATTTGTTACATGGCAATACAGAAAAAGTTAAAAGTAGCCCGACCTTTGCGTGGCATGCATTCCATTCATGGAATATTCCGTCAGGTGGCATTTGAATACACACACATATTATTTATCAACGAATTGAACGCATGTACGCTTGGATATGTCACCAGCTGTATGCATGCTCCGCTCCCACTACATTCATGATCATTAATAATTGCATCCGCATCGGCATAGACTATTCCAAACCCAAGTATTGTTTTACCAAGCAGTCCGCCAACCACATACAACCACATACGCGAGCCGCTTTACAAACGCGAACGAGAGCCAGTCTACTTGAGTATGGTATTGGCTTCCTTTATGGCCACCTAGCCAATTACCTGATTTCTTCGTCCCATACAATCTTTTAAGGAGCCAATTAATTTTAAAGGGAGTAAAAAGATATGCAAAAAACAATCAACCTTTTTTCAAACCCTTCTTTTATCTAGGCGTAGTTTTACTCCCTTGAAAATAATTTATGTTAGCCAGGGACGGCGCTTGGGGTTTTTGCGCTCGGTGCACTATGCCATATTGCGCCCCAAAAGATGTTAATTTTTGAACGCAATGAAGGACAATGGAAAAGACACAAACCCTCTCTGAATAGAAGAAATAATTTTTATAGTTTGCGCAAAATTTAAGATTGCACATAGATAGGAAGGAAGTTTCACGGTCAGCATCCAACCAACGAAAATCTCCTGGAAACATCGTTCGCGTAGAAGAGAGTAGGCGAGAGCGATGAGGCAGTTTTTTTTATATCTGTGCAGTTTTTGTTTTTTGTCTCCCTTTTCGCTAGGAAGAGAAAAGGAATGCCAGAAGAGATAATTGATATTAAAAACAACAACAAGCTGAAGCATTCTAACGAATAGGTTGTTGGAAAAGTTGGCTTTTCTGAAAACCTATGTGATTCTTCTACATCCAATTTTTGTTGATTGACTGGCCTAACTGCGCAAGGTCGAGCAAATTGGTTTAGTGAACTTCAATTTTTACCTGAATTTCCATACATTTTCAAATATTGAACTCAGGAAAAATAAAGCCTAAGTTCGCCCAACAGAACATGAAATTGAGATTGAACGTAAAAGCGAGAGTAATCAACTGGAATAATGGAATATCATTCCAGTGAGCTTTTGCATTTCTAACTTCTGTTGAAAAAGAGCAACAATAATTTTAAGCATGAACTGAACATTCCAATCAGTGAAGTCACTGAGGCCGAGAGAAGTCGGGATATTAAGGAACAAAGAGCAATTAAAGATTATTTATCGCCACAAGGAGTTTTGCTATCCTTATTTCGTTCATTTACCTCTTTTAACAATTCTTCAAAAGTGCAGCAAACAGCGCCCTCAAGTTTATATCAATCTTGGTAAACAGACACAATGCAGAGACGTCGGAACAATTTTTCTTTTGTGTGGTTGGATACAGTACCTACTTTTTACAGAATTTCCAAAAAGTGCTCCAAATAAATGAGAGATTTTTCTCTTACTTGGGAGATACTTTTCAAATTTTGTTTTTCAGGGTTTAAATTTTTTTTAAATCTTAATTACTGAAATTGCGCCCCCGACCAATTGCGCCCGGTCCAAGTGCACCATTTGCACCTGTGAAAGTGCCGCCCCTGATTTTAGCTGATTAAACCGAATTTGAAGCATAAAGTTGAAAAAACATTTTTTACAAACCTTTATATTTTCAGTCGAAGTAGGGATAGTTTCAGCCCTTTACTATTATCCCTTATCATAAAATTTGCTGTGTTATAAATAAACCACTTTTGAATATATGTAAATATTGCAAAAAATGTATTTTATTGGATTGTTTTTGTTTATAATTAAAATGATCGCGAATTGCCCATCCTTTAAACGCCTTACAGTTTGAAACTTCTTTCGCTAAGGTAGCTCCAATCTGCAGACAGTTAGCGACTTTCGGAAAAAATGTGATTAAAGATTAAACAATGCTGCTTGAGGCGTTAGTGAAAAGTTATAGTGTTAATCAGGGGCGGCGCTTGGGATATTTGCGCCCGGTGCACTATGTCATATTGCGCCCCATAAGCTGTTCATTTTTGAACGCATTGAAGGACAATGGAAAGACACAAAACTCACTGAATGGGTAAAATAATTTTCATAGTTTGTACCATAATAATGCGTATAATGTAAGGAAGAGATTACATAGATAGGAAATTTCACATGTTTCACATCCAACCACTTTGCTGAAAACGTTGTTTGTGGAGAAGATAGTAGGCAGATTTTCTAAACCTCTGAATTCTTCCACTGAATTTTTGAATCAATTTTTTGACAGCTGCGTGGTTGTTGTTGTTTTTGTCTCTGCTGGGAAAAGAAAAGAAAAGAAATGGCAGAAGGAAGAATTAATATTAAAAGCAACAACAACAAGCTAGCAATGGACTCTTGTGAACTTCAATTTTTGCCTAAGTTCTCATACATTTTCACATATTGAACTCAGGAAAAATAAAGCCTGAATTCGCCCAACAGAACATGAAATGAAATATCTGGAAGTGAGCTTTTGCATATTTAACTTCTACGTGGACTGAACATGCCAGGCTATGAAGCCACTTACATATGTGGATTGAATTGAACTTTATCGAACTGAGGCCGGTGAAGTATACCTCGGCTTCTGGAACAAACAAAAAGAGCAATTAAAGAGGAGCTTGCTCTCCTTATTTCGTTCATTTACCTATTTTAACAATTCTTTAAATAGAATATAAAAGTGTAGCGACAGACAGAATTTTCAAAAAGTGCTCCAAATAAATGAGAATCACTCTCTCGAAGCTTAAATCTCTGGAAACTTCCTGCACGAGGAGAAGTGTAATTTTCCTGTTTGTTCTTGCATGAGAAAGTACAGGGACAAAAAATAAGAATATAAGAATATTTCACAATTGCTTTTTTTCCAAAGTTTATAAGTTTGTTAAGTTTATAATATAGCCCAATGGAACGAAGCTATTGATGGTGATTCTTACCGTCCAATGGTAACTATACAATTGCAACAACGCGCATGTTGTTAATAAAATAAGATTATAGGTAAACATTTGACGATTAGACCGAAAACTTGAATCCATAATTGAATGAATACGAGTGAAGACTTTTTTTATCATTCCAATTCTAGGCCTCAAAGAACTGTAACTAAATATTTAGGTGAGCCAAAGCACTATATGAAGCCTTTTTCTTTTTGGTAGAGTTTGCGTGGTTAGGGTCTCCTATAGTCCGATATGCACTTAGGCATCAACAGATAGCTCTTTGAGGTCTACAATTGGAATGAAATTATGAAATTCAGACCGACGACCTGCAACAGCGCATAGAGGTAGCCATAATGAACCGACTAAACCGATTATTAACAGTCAACACATCATCAACAGTGTCAACACGGGTGAATTTTTAAGGCCCACCAGGAGGCACTGGCATGACTTTCTTAATTAATCTGATATTGGCCAAAATACAGATAAAAGGGGTACCGCATCAGGCAGGGTCATTAGAGATTGTGGCAATTTTACTCACATGAGAAAAACAGCTCATTCTATGTTTGTGATGCCGATCGAAAAAGATCATGTAGAAAATCCTGCGAGGAACAAATCTAGAAACCGCCCCAGAGCTAAAGTTGTACAAGACTGCATGATGGTTGTCTGAGAATGGGTTGAAGGACCATAGTAAATATAGTATCTATGGAAGCCGTTAACAGAACAATGTAAGATTTAAAATTAGAAAACCAATTATTTTGGGGAGGAGGTTTTATTGGCATAGATTTCTTGCAAACGTTGCCAGTTGTCCCGAGAGATACGGGGCCGATGGAATTAATGCACGTCTAAAATGATCACTCATTTAGGGAAAAATTGAAAAACTCAATTTAAAACAAAATATGAGATCGTAATCGGAAAAATCATAATTCAGTACTATTTTCCTCAACATAGGATGTAGAACTTGTTCTGAGATTAAAGATATGACATTGAGCTGCTCGCTGTTCTTTGAAAGTTCGTAATGGACACGGAAATTTTGATGAGTGACATTTATGACGATTTTCAAAATATCAACTCAACTAAGCCGACATTTTTGTAATGCCAATGCCGAGCGGGCGGTGTAACCAGCTGCTAAAACATGAAATAGTCCAGGCGCTAGAGCAGTAAAACCTATAACATTTGGTTTTGGCGTGATGTAACGGACTTTTTTGGTGGAATCGGTCAGAAATGATATCCTCAACAATATGTAGGGGGTGCGCAAGCATGACGAAATACGAAAACGGAAAACAGCAACAGCTCTTTTCAGGATCCAATCAGTAGTGTCGTCTTATAATGTTGCCAATATTCGTCTCATTACGAAATGTATTAACTCGATTTTGTTCGGGCGCTAAATTGTGAATTTTTGGGCTGCACAATGAGCGGCAATTTTGCAGAATTAATGACGTTTCTTAGAGCTTTTTTGGGAAAAAATATTGAGGTCGCCAAGGAGCGAGTTCTGCACAGTCCGTCCCAATTGCAAGACGTATTCTGAATATGTGATTGGCTAAGTGTCTGTTGTGCACGTAGTACTAAATTTTTCCGATATGTGGTGTTCAACCTCTAATTTTAAAAAAAGTTGTAGGTAACATATTTTTTATAGGTAACTAAAATTGTGTATGCATCCAAAATCTTGTTTTGCAGTTTTGTTTTTTGCTTCATTATACCCTTATCTTATCCGGACTATTCACACACAATTCTCTTTATTAAAAAAAGCGTTGCAAAGCACGTGAGTTTTTGCTAGATTTGAAATAAAGGCAGTGTAATTTTCGCACGAAAATTGATTCTTGTATTACTTTGAATTTCACATTTCAATACACTTGTATTAATAGAGCTCCAAATATAGCTCCAGCATCGTTACTTTCTCGGACAGTCAAAGTTCCCTATCCACCATTAAACTCACAGGGTGTCATCAAAGACAGCCCTGTATTGTCTCCTACCCCTCAAATCCCTCCAGCTCTTTCACCCCTTCGAGGTTTCAACCGCACTTCAATCAGCCCGTAATAGTTATGGCAGGTGTATACATATTTCAATTTACTACATGTTACTCCCCTTACTTCGCTGATCGTACAACATACTACGCCCTAGAATTATTGTCAAAGGCCTGCCTAACCTCTAAACATAGAAGGTACAAAAGTAATCTACTAATTACCAGCAATTCCATCCGCAGACTAAAATTGCGTTTTTTTGTACATATAATTTTTGTGCATGTCGGTTTTTTTAATTACTATAAACTAATTCATAAACATATTCTTTTTATTATTGCTGAATCCTTTTACTTGCTAACTAAATTCATTTCCACATAAGTAACGCTCTAAATGAACAAAACATACACGGGAAAAGGTAAATTAAATTTTTTTTCCTTTTAAATCAGTAAAATTCGTTATGAGCTTTTGTTCCCCATCAAGTGAATTAAGAGGATAAAAAACTACGTTAAATATGGCAGACGTTGCCTGTGTTTGCATACCTGTACACGTTCCTGCTGGCTTATCACGAAGTTATTTTAATTCTTTTTCCTCTTTTTTAAACTTTTTTGTTGTTGTATTTTTTCAAAATCAGCTTAGACGCTCTTTGATAGAATTTAACTGTTGATTAAAAAGGCAATGTGGTATCTTTGCTCTTCCGGCATCGGAGAGTCTCCTCAAATGAAATTGTTTTAATATTTTTAAAACTGACTCTAGGTTCTCGAATCCTTTTGCAGGACTTTCTTCTTAATAAGAAGGCAATGAACAAAGCATGTGTTTGTATTTTTCGGATGGTAGCAAAGAAGGGCAAATTGTAGCGATTGACAAATTCCATATTTATTCGAAGAAGAATAAGAAGAAACTTTTACTGAATAATGACGCGAAATTGAACGCAAATGTATTTCAAATGCAGAATTAAAACTGGCAAGCTATAAAGTAATCAAACAAGTCTGCTTGGCTATACTAGGTTTCCAAGTGTCCCAATCCTAGTAGCCCCTCGGATTTTCGTCCAATTAGCATCTTACCATTTCTGGCTAAAGGTCTTGAAAAAGTAATTGCAATGCAAATGATTGCTTACTGCGAGCACCGTATGGTTTTAAATCCATATCAGTCTGGCTTTCGGAAACATCACAGCTGTGACACTGCTCTCCTAAAAATCACGACTGACATACGGAACTCTCTAGATGCAAACAAGTTATGTTGTCTACTCCTGCTAGACTTTTCCAAAGCTTTTGATAACGTCAATCACTCCGTCCTGTTACGCAAACTCAGTACACAATTTGGTTTTTCCTCTTCTGCCCTCACACTCATGTATAGTTTTTTAGCTGTTCGTTCACAACAGGTGAAGATTTCCCATTTAATTTCCTCCCCTGCCGTGCTTTTTGCTGGCGTTCCCCAAGGATCTATCTTGGGCCCTCTACTGTTTAGTATATATATATAAATGATCTTCCACTAATAGTGAAGCATTCCTACGTACATATGTATGCTGATGATGTACAACTCTATGTTAGTGATACTAAAAATCAATTAGAGCGGTGTTTAAATAATCTCTCAGAAGATTTGCATAACATAACTCATTGGTCCTTCTTAAATTCACTAAAACTTAACCCATCTAAATCTCAATGCATTATCTTCTCCAATTCTAACGCGTCATCAACCGACCTCTTTCAAATTACCTTAAATGGTGAAATAAAAGTACTTTAACAATAATAATTAAAAAACGTTAACTCAATTTTCAACTTATTTAATTCAATTTTTTATAAACTTTTAAAAGGGTACGATACGTTCTCCGAGGCGGTAGAAAAAGCACTGACTGTTTGACTCATCGGGACCGCTACATATATTTGCGTATGTATTTTCAACATCCTCCCCGGCCAGATCACTGGATTTCAAGAGGATAAAGAACTTGGATAGGTCTTCGTAGGGTTTTTCCATTTGCAAGTAACAACTCGCAAGCTCGAACTTTACCGTCTCTGCCGGGATATAGATTGACGATTCTGCCTAACTTCCAAAGTAATCTCGGTATATTTATCTCTGAAATAAGAACTATATCGTTAATGTTAAGCTTTGAGGATTTACCGTAAGGCGTTTGATGTGCAGATCTCAATTGATGCAAATATTCAGACACAAAACGCTTCCAAAATACATTTAAGTTCCTTTGACGCTGCTTCCAAATATCTATTATATCGTCTCTACTTAATTGGACGATTTCTTCAGCGTTGCGCAAAAGAGTAGATGCAGTTCCACTTAGAAAATCGGACGGAGAAAGTGGCTTCAGTTCCGGCAATTCTTCAGATACATATGTGAGTGGCCGAGAATTGATGACGGCTTCTACCTCAACCAAACTTGTTTGGAGCTGCTCATAGGTTAACATCTTTCTTCCAATCGTTGCTTTAAGTGAGTTTTTTGTTGTTCGTATTAGTCTTTCCCACCATCCTCCCCACCATGGCGCTCTTTCAACAATGAATTTCCACTGGATACCGTGGTTGGCGGCAAAAGATGTGATTTCGTTGACAGCAATTTGTTTGTAAAGACGTTGAATTTCGTAGTCAACTCTCTTAAAGGTTTTCGCGTTGTCCGAGTATATGATTTTCGGATGTCCTCTCCTTGCGATAAATCGACGAATAGCGTTAATACAACACTCAGTAGTTAAATCAAGAACAAGCTCAATATGTACAGCGCGGATGACTGCGCAAGTAAAGAGCATTAGATACACTTTGTCTGGCTTACTCATTTCTTTACGTTTTACGAACATTGGTCCGACAAAATCAACTCCAGTCGTTTCGAATACGCGTGCTGTCTGTAACCTGTCTCTGGGAATCGGAGCGAAGGGTTGTGAAGCTGGTTTGCTAAAGAGTCGTTTGCATACTACGCACCTGTTTATTACCGTTTTAACTAGTTGACGAGCCTTCAAAATCCAGAAATTTTTCCTTATAAAAGTCAAGGCGACGTTGATCCCTCCGTGTAGTGTATTCTTATGCGCATATCTAGTGTAAAGCAGACTGAGATGTGATTCTTTCGGTAAAATAATAGGATGAGCGAGGTCTGTCTCGTCGTTAATTTCCTGAAGCCTCCCTCCTAGCCGTAGTATTCCAAGGGCATCAAGAAGCGGGCAGAGTTTTAATAATTTGGAATGACGATCTACAGCGTTACCTCGTTTAAGCGATCCAATTTCGCTTGGAAAGTATTGTTGCTGCTCGCTAATGATTAGATAATTTTGAGCAGTTTGTAGCTCGCTGACGGTTAAGTCTCCACTGATTTTCAAATCCTTTTCTTTACTGTTGTGAATAAACCGGAAAGCATAGGCTGTAATTCTTAAAAGTCGAGTAAAATTACTGAAATTCTCTATGTTTAATATAGGTTGAAACACCTCAAAATTATTATCGGATAAGGATATATTTACCAATGATACATTTTCGAGCTGACTTTCAGCTGGCCAAAGATTTTCAGATTGCCTTAACCAAGAAGGACCAAACCTCCAAGTCTCGGAATTCATCAGTTTGTTTGCGGAAATACCGCGTGTTAGAAGGTCAGCTGGATTCTCGTTTCCTGGGCAATATCTCCAATCGTTGCTCGTGGAATGGAGTTTAATCTCGTTAACTCTGTTACAAATAAACTGTTTCCATCTTTTGGAACTACCCTTAATCCAGCAGAGAGTGATTTTTGAATCGCTCCAAAAACAAAATGAGTTGAATGTGAAAGACGTTTTATTACATATGAAAGACTTCAACCGACTTGCAAGTAGGGCAGCGGTTAATTCCAATTTGGGCAGCGAAAGTTCGTTGGTGTTATTTCCGTTTAAGGGCGCTACTCTGTGCTTGGCGCATAATGTGTTAGATGATATCTCTCCATTTGCCAGCTTCATCCGAATAATCGCGACGACTCCATATGCCTTAGGGCTTGCGTCACAGAAGAGATGTAGTTGTACGTCATCAGTTTCGTTTGCTGAAATCGCAAAGACACAGCGCGGTATGTAGTATTCTTTTAGGTCTAGCAACTCCGTGCACCATTGCTGCCACTCCTTGAAGATGCCTCCAGGTAGTACTTCGTCCCATTCCGGTTTCAATTTCCATATTGTTTGCATAAGTACCTTCATTCTCACGACGAACGGGCCAAGCAACCCTAAAGGATCATAGATGCGTGCCATCGTTTGCAGTACCACTCGTTTAGTACATGTTAGAGGTGCGTTGATGAAGTTTATTGCAGGCCCTAGGTCAACTTGCAATTCATCCGTTAAACTACACCAGGTGCATCCTAGAACCTTCTGTGTGGGAGTTGTATTTTCGTTGTCTCGTTCCTGCCTGAATATTTCTCTCATTTCGCCGCAGCTGGAATTCCATTTCCTCAGATTCATCGAGGCCTTTGCCATAATAATTTTAGCTTCTTTGTACAAAGTTATTGCCTCATGACGTGAATTAACGCTGGTAACCAGATCGTCTACATAAAGATGCTTAGCCAGGATCTCGGTAGTCTTCTGGAATTGATCATTATGAATATTCAAATGTTTTTTTATAACAGAATTTAATAAAAAGGGGCTACAATTTACTCCGAAGGTTACCCTGGTGAACCTGTAATGTTGTATTGGCGGAATCTTCGTTAATGATCTTAATGGTTCTGCGTACCACAGGAAACGATGCGCGTCGCGATCTTCAGGAATGATGCTGATTTGCATGAAGGCCTTTTCGATGTCAGCAACGATGCCAATTTGACCGATGCGGAAATCCAGAAGTATGCCTAAAAGATCTGGTAGCAAATTTGGGCCTTGATGTAAATGATCATTTAAGGAGCCTTCATCGGGTGCGTGAGAGGATGCATCAAACACGATTCTCACACGCGTTGTTGTTTTGTCATTCCGATACACTGCTCGATGCGGCAAATAATAGATGCGATCACTAATTGGTTTATTGGCAACTTCTGCTATTCCTAAATTGATTAATTCCCAGATCTGGTTGTCATATTCAATCAGCTTTTGTTCGTTCCTGGCTAGTCGTTGTGTTAGTAAGCGCATGCGTGCACTGGCTCCGGCAAAATTGTCATCTAATTTGCTGTCCTTTGTTTTCCAAGGAAGTGAGACTTCATAGCGTTTCTTATTTTGTTTAATTGACTGATCTACAAATTTATGAAAAAAGTCATCATTCGTTGTTTGAGTTTCGTTATAAATGCCTATTGTTTCCAGCTTCCAAAAATTGTCTATATTAAAGTTTAAAGAATTTACCGACATTACGGTCTCCTTCCCTGATGATTTATTTACCATATTTGCTGCCGCAGGCCCGTGAAGAGTCCAGCCAAAGTAAGTGTTTACAGCTGTCAGACGTTCAGTGATTTTTTTCCTTTCACCAACCAAAACACTCTGATAATAATCTCCTCCAATTAATAAGCTCATTCCAGGAATGAAATCTAAATGGTTTGGTCTAGCATCAGCCAACTGAAGATTTAAGGTTCCGCGAAACTCTGGGTTAGGGGCCGTTAAGACGTCTATACAGATTTCGGGTACTTCCACAGCTTTAAAGGTAAAATATTTATTATTGTATTGACCTTTTAACTTTACTTCAACACAATTATAAACTTTATCCGGGGGAATCTCAGAACAACCGAACGGAATAATATTCAACGAAACAGTACCGACCACCGGTAATTTCAAGATTCTCGAAACGCGCTCACATATATATGTTTTCGTACTCGCACTGTCGAGAATAAATCGAATCACGGATTTGTTTACAATTCCATACCCCGTTTGTAAGAAAACTTGATCACTTACAGGCGCCAAAAGACTCACGCCGTTTGTTTTTGACACCGCACCACCACCACTTGATCCTTCTGCAGTGCTACCGTTTCGTACTTTGCCTTCGTAGTTGGGATCACACACTGCTGTTGCATTCCGTCCGTTACATTTTTTGCACCGTATAAACTTATTTTTGCAATATCGCGACGAATGATTTGGCTGCGTACATCTGAAACATCTACCGACTGACTTTAACTTCTCTTTTCGTTTCGCAATTGTAATATTAGAAGAATCGCAATTTGTAGTGGTGTGAGATCGTGACTGACAAAAGAAACAATTTGTTGAATTCTGGGATACAGTAAACAAGCCTGTGGCTGTGGCTTGATGATGACGATTCGACGTGATCTTTTTTTCACTTGGAAGTGTAACAGTGGCCTTTTCCAATGCTTCAGCTTCAACTTTAATAAAGTTCAAGATACGTTTTATAACAGGGTCGCACTCGATTGTATGGGTTGATGTATCCAACTATTACTACGTTTATAAGCGGAGTTTTCCTCCGGATGAAAGTTTCGATCCGAAGTGAAACACCGCTTATAAACCGGGAGTGAAAATCCAGAACTTGGATTTTCGCTCCCGAAGAAAAAGCTGGAGTGAAACTTCGATCCCGGTTTATGTTGTGCTTATAAACGCTGACTGGGAGTGAGAATTTTTTCCGAAGGGGGAAAACTTTGTAAAGAAGAAGCTGGGTGTTTTATTTTGCTACAATAGTTTTTTTTCTTTGTTTATGGATATTTTTAAATTACATTAAATTAAACATTGGGTTTATATTTGTCTTTGCTATGATTTTGAATTTGAGCTTGGAGCTGTCATCTCAAACCAGAAAGTATTTTGGATTTACACTCCCATTGCTTATAAACCCATGGGGAGTTTTACTTTGGATTGAGAATCCGGGAGTGAAACTCCGCTTATAAACGTAGTAAGTGTTGTATGATGAGCGCCTATATCGTCGTTCGGTTCGTTGGAAGCGTGTAATCCATGACGGTTGTTTCCCACTTGCGCTTCTGCCCTGTAATATTCCACCCGCAACTCTTCCGGTAATGCTCGTATGATGATGGATTTTAGCATCATCATGTACTGTGAAGGTGGAACTTTGAGAGAATTAAGTGATCTCATAGCTGCAGTGACGGAGCTGTACACAATTCGTAAACCGATCGCGTCCGTTCGAGATTTTACAGCCTTAATAGACATCAACTGTTGCAAATACTTGTCTATGATTCGGTCGGGAGCGCCATACTCTTCTCTCAACATTGCTATGGCTTCGCTATAGCATGCTTCTGTTGGTGTAAGTCCGGCTATTGTGTCTGCAGCCCGGCCTGTTATAACACTTTGTAGAAAGTTGAATTTGGTGCATTCATCCAAGGCAGGATTTAAATGTACAGCTGTTTTAAACTGCTCCCAAAAGGGCAGCCACTTGGTGAAGTCCCCATTAAAAGTTTTTAACTCTAGCCTTGGAAGCTTTAAGGCGGACGTTGCCGGCCGTTCGTTACTCATAGGCTGCCGTATTGATGGTGGGTCGTTTATCGCATTCCTAGCTGTAGAAGTGTATTGCAGCGTATTTAGCCGATGTTCAATCCGCGCAATAGCGGTTATAGCCTTTTCGGTATATTCTATCTGAGAACTAAACTCCGTTTCGTAGTTTTTCTCTTCTATATGAGGACGCAAGGCCGTACCCAGGGGGGGGGGTCAGAGGGGTTGAAACCCCCCCCGAAATTTTCCAAAAATAAGTATTTTAAAACACAAGTTTTCATGAATTAAAGAGAATGATATTTTCTTGATAAAGTAAAGTATTTCATAATTTAATTAATTAATGGTGTTTATGAATTGAACTGGCAACTGGCCTTGCTGATGCATCACGAGAAGCATGTGTGAAAACAGGCAAAACAGCATGTCTATAATAGTGTACTCGCAGCCACCCGCGTAGCGCCTGTTCTGCTCACAACCAATGTGTTGGTCAGTAGTAGGTGTGTTATGTAAGAGGTGTATCGCTAACGTGTCTCTTTCTCCCTCTCTCTCTCTCTGACTACCATCCCGCCCACCAGCACTAGCCTAGCGGTAGTGTAACTTTCCTGTTACTGGCCGTCAATGTTACCGTAAGATGAATTTTGAAAGTAGTAAAATCTACTACCTTTTTGAAAAAAGGGGTAGCAAATTTTTTTGATTTTAAATCAATTTTAAAATACCCCATTGTCACTACGAAAATTTACGCATATAGCTTAAATAGCTATAGCTGACCCGGCGAACTTCATACCGCCTCAGAATCGATCAATGTTCTGTTAACTATTTAGCTGGGTTGCAATCGAGTCGATTCCAATTCATTGAAGCACATATCGACATTTTTTGTTTTGTTGTCAGGTGTGAGAACAAACAAAGTGAATGGTTTGCCAACACGTGAACATGCTACGCACAATTCACCGTGAGAAAAATATTCATTTTCTAGATTCAGGCCACAAAAACTCTAGGATTCATCTAGTGATTTGTTGATCGTCATGGTGAATACAAGACAAATCGGCAATTGAATTGCAAAAATTCAGCAGAAATGAAATCAATCCGTTCGCAGATGGATTATTTAGCAAGGCAACTAGCATGTTTGTTCTCAACTGTCGTGTCTTCGTGTCTTAGCTGATGCAGCACAAAATGTTGGAAACATCTTACCATTGACAGTTTGAAGTGATTCAAATGATATCGGCCAACGAACATTCACCAGCAACAACCGCAAGTAGAAGCATTCCTCCAAATGCGACCAAGAGCATCAGTAGAATGCATCGCCTTGCTTCCGAAGTTGAAATTTCTTGGATGAAGCGTTCCAAGTGTAAGAACGTGGCATCTGCAAACGGATAGCTTTGGCAAATCGAAAAGAAAATGGCCAAAGTTCACACTGGAGGTGCTTCAGCACGTTGAACAACATTCGATGCGTTGAAATAAACTCGTTGATAATTCTCAAGATGAACTGCAAAATGTGCAACAGTGGGATGACGCTGATAAATGGGAATGATATCTAATATAACCCAAATCACCTCATTGCAACTCACATATCGTAATATCACCAAAAAAGCCGTTCCATACAAAATGTATGAAAAAATGAATTTTCTTCATAAAAATTTTTTCGTAAAATATCCGATGTTTTAATAGTTATTCTCCAATTCGGGACGAAGACAAATCCAACAAATCAAAAATCTTAAAAATCGGTCCAGCCGTTCTTGAGTTATAAATGGTGTAACTAGCCGGACTTTGTTTTATATAAATGTAGGTGAGGCGTGAGAGCCTTTACTGTAGTTTTTTATTCTTAGGCTGCGATCGATTTAGCCATAAATATAAAAAATAGAATTATCAAAAAAAGGTGGTAGAATGATAACTTGATGTAGTATTGTAGTATATAATCATGTTTTTCTAAAAAGATAGTAAAACTACTACATATGTAGTAGAACGGTAACGCTGCTGGCCGTCTATAAAAGCAAAGCCGTCGCCATTTTGACTGTGATTTATTTACATCTGTTGAGTCGGTTGGGCATTAGTTTATTCGGTGACTTTGTTTCACTGTTCAGTTCAGTTTGTTAGTTTCGTTTGTTTTTTAGTTTAGATCTTCTGTAGCTAGTGCTAGTGTTAGATGCCAGCTGCAAACAATTTTCTATAGTTCTCCAACTCTGAAGACAACACATTCTTATGGTCAAAGGGTCACATATATGATATGTTAATGCAAAAACATTCTAATGACTATCCTTTTATTTTTTAGTCAAAATTCTCTAGTCAAACCATAGTTTTTTGCCTCTAAACTCTGGTTAATTAAGAGTTAAACTCGGCCTAAAAATGCGTCATTTTACACTTAAATTTTGTCAATTTTCCTGGACCCAGGGCCCTGCCTTACTAGGGGGTATTCCATACATCCCAGACCCCCCGGTGTTTTAACCCCCCCCGAAATTTTTTCCTGGGTACGGCCTTGTGAGGACGTACATCTATATCTGCTTGTTTCAAAGTTTCGTGTAGGTTCTGAATACGACAGCGTTGCGTTTTAAGCGTTTCAAGAACCTGGTCCTCTGAATCCGTCGATGAAGACAGATTTTCTAAATAGTCATTAACTTCTTTTACCCTTTTCGTTAATTGGCCTCTTATAGCTGATCGATATTGAACTTCCATCATGAACATGCGGCTTTTCACTTCACTTTCTACACGTTGCAAACTGTATTCACACGTTATCCGTTATATATATATATTAATTACCACGGTAGGCACGTTTTTATGTTCCCGTCCCGGGTTTCGGCACCATGAAATAAAAGTACTTTAACAATAATAATTAAAAATCGTTAACTCAATTTTCAACTTATTTAATTCAATTTTTTATAAACTTTTAAAAGGGTACGATACGTTCTCCGAGGCGGTAGAAAAAGCACTGACTGTTTGACTCATCGGGACCGCTACATATATTTGCGTATGTATTTTCAACAAATGGGACCCCTGTCTCCTGCGTCAACCGGTTAAAAAATCTTGGTATTGCCTTGAACAGAAATATGACGTGTTGTGACCACATTAGCTATATTTTGGGCAAAGTATATTTTACTTTAAGGCGAATTCGTATTCATAGTAGTCTCTTGTCACAAGATGTTCGCATGAAGCTGGTTAAAAGCATACTCTTGCCGCACATAATGCATGGCCTCAGTGTCTTCCCTTCGTTAGATTCATCCTGTAACCGTAAGTTAGAAGTAGCCTTTAACGACTGCATACGTTTCATTCATAGCCTTCGCAGGTTTGACCACATTTCGCCTTACCGGCACTCAATTTTTGGATGTTCCTTAGGTGACTACCGAGATTTTAGGGTTTTGTGCTACTACCACAACACCATCAATAACCGAAAACCGTCTTATCTAAACGAGTTTATCCAGCTCTCACAATCGCGAAGGAATAATAATGTGATCATCCCCCGTTTTCGGCATCTATCAGGACAACGCTCTTTCTTTGTTCACGCAGCTCAATTGTGGAACTCTATTCCTGTCGAGATGCAACGAATCGAATCAGTGGGCATTTTCAAAAGGCGTCTTTTTGAATTCATTTCTGGCAGAACAAACTGAAGCACGTGTATCACTTATTATTTTTCTTTTTTCTTTCTATTGCTACATTATTTTAATTAATTTACATACTTGTTTTTATTTTTTTTTTTTTTTTTTATTTTTATTATTTTTCTATTTTTTAAGTTATAGATCTATTTTGATTGTAAAGTTTAATATTTAGTTTTCCACTTTTTCTATGTACAAATTTAAGATTTTAATCTTGTGTACTTATGTTTTTGAAATAAATGTAAATGTAAATATAAATATGTTAAGTTGACCAAAAAAGTTCCAAAAGCAAATTATACAATTATACAAGCATTTTAACATTTATAGCCTCTTTTTGCGGTCAACTAAAAGTCCTCTTTTTGGATGGCGCTCATGATTGTAATTGACTGGAACGTCTGAAACCAAAAAATCCAACGGGATTTTAAACAGTTCATGTTTGGCTAGGGAATAGACTATTATTATTTGTTAAGTGCAAAAATTTACAAAATGGTGGACCTAGGATTTTTTTTTTTTTTTTCAAAATCCGAGTTTTTTTTGTAAACTATTAATAATAATAATAATAATTTATTATCGGATAGTACACAAGATTTACATCTTTTAGAGTACATACAAAGTAACATTAACAGAGAGGATTAATAAAAAAAAAACTTAAAATTAAATTTAAAAATTACAATTAAAATTAAAATTGAAATTAATGTGAAAATTAAAATAAAATAATTAAAATAAAATTAAGGAAAGAATAAGAGTAGAAGAAAATTAAGAATTAGATACAGTGAAGCAAAGAGAGATAAAGAAATCTAATGAGAAGAAGAAGATAGAAAAATAGATGCATGTCTTTTGAATACAGTGGCTGAGCTCATTCTCTGAATGTGATTTGGAAGATTATTCCAGATTCTAAGGGTGTACACAAAGAAGGAACGACTACCAAATAGGGAAGTGTGAGCAGGAATCAGGAATTTGATGGATCTTAAGGATTGCAAAGGAACGAGGAAGTCAGCAAGGTAGCAGGGACTTTTGGAATAAAAGACCTTATGCAAGAGAAGTAGAGCCATGAGATCAAGGAATTGAAAGAGGTCACAACCCAGTATTGAATTTTGGACACCCGACACATGATCAGACCTTCTCATATTAAAACTGAACCTAATGCAGTCATTAAATGCCACTTTAAGTCGCTGGCGGCAGGAGGAGTCAAAGGAAATATAAACCAACGAGCCATACAGAAAATGAGGAACAACAAGAGTTTTGATGAGTTTAACTCGAATGGGCGAAGATAACAGACTGCCATGTAGCCGCAATTTACGAAGGGTGCATTAGGTATTAGGCTGTAATAATAGAAGATAATCGTCAATCTTTTAACAAATAGTCTAAGTTATAGCTTTTGGTGTTTAGAAAAACATATCAAAATTTCAGAAAGATCGCTTTTATAGTTTTTGCCTTACAATGCCCGCCAATCGTAAAAACATAGTTTCGAGAAAAATGCGTTTTTACGATGCGACTTTTATAAGCGACACAGCGAAACTAAGCATTTGCGATTTGACGCGCCCACCATCAATCTGCTGGAACTCCAAGAGTATTCCGAATTTCGACTTGAGACTTTCAGGAAATATTTTTGAAGAGTTATAGATTCGAAAAGACAATAAAAAAAATCGATTTTTTGAAACCGAGAATGGGTAGGGTACCCTTAAGAGAAAAAAGTGTTGAAGTTGAACGAAAAATTGAATGTGTAGAACCGATCGAAGACGTCCGTTGCTTCGGCGTATAAGATGTCCATGTTGGCGAAGACGGCGCTATCGCTGTCTTCCACACCGATGGGATCCGATCTCAATGCCATATGTGTGTTATGATAACATGAAGTCGTTGTGATAAGACATCACCTCCGGCTTTGATCATCTCGGCGGTTACTTGGTCTATTTCCGTCGCTTTTCCATTTTTCAACGATTTTATTTCCTCGCCTCGCCTCGAGAATTGTCGGTTCGGTATCGAGAAATTGATTCGTCAGCTTTTCGATAATCGGCGGTTCGGAGTGCTGGACCTTGTGACGGATCGTGGTTGTACAGCTGGTGGAAGAATTCTCTCCACCACTACAGGCGTCCCTGGGGAGAAGTCACGAAAGTTCCAGCCAAAGTTTTGGTGTTGTCGTTTGTTGATGTTGTTTTGCTGCGTAACCACTCGTGCCTCGATGCCGCTTCTTCCATGTCGGCCGCAACGTTATTCCAGTACGGTTCCCGTCTCGATTTCATTTTTTGTCGAACTTCTTGTTCAATTGCAGTTATTGCTCAAAATCGACGTGTTTCATTTGCTCTCGCTGATCGACGAGGTCCATACAGCTGTCCCAGATCTATGGCTGCGTCCGTTTACGGATAGGTGGACACAACTACATTGCAGAATCCACAATAGACTCCAACAGTTGCTTTTCTTCTACATCGATATCGTCCGGTATTGCGAGCGCCGCAAATTTGTTGGATAGGGCCATTTGAAACTATCGCCCGATGGCCGGGTCCCGTAGGGCCCAATTCTTCTTGGCTGGTGGTAGCGCTATTTTCTTCGGTCTTTGTAATAGCATCTGGAATTTCACTCGCACAAGATAATGGTCCGATCCGTAATCGGCCCCAGGCATTTTACGTACGTCTTCGAGCGTCGATCGGAATCTTGCTCTGATCAGAACGTAGTTTAATGTCGCCGAATCGTTGCCGGATGAATTTCGCAAAATGAGTTGGTGTTTGAGTGGATGACGGAAGATGTTGGCTGTTGCCAACGATCAAATTGTTTGAAGCTGCGAATGAAAGGAGGCGTAAGCTGGTTCGATCTGTTCCTGAATGTGCATTGAAGTCCCCGCGAGAATTATTAATTCGGTTCGAGGTATCATATCCAGTGTATGTTTAAGCTGGTCGTAAAATTGGTCCTTGTTCGCGTCCGTACTGGTCTTGGCCTTGGGTCTTGCAGCGTTACTTCGTAAATAGTTAGTTCGTTTATCCATGCGGTTTATTATCTAGTTTCTTCGGTTTCCGGCTTCTAGTCGATTCGGAAGGTCAACCAATCCCCTGCTTCACACCCTAGGCTTGGGACCAGACGACGGCAGAGTTTTGAATGTAAATCGAGCTTAACGAATCCGCTTAATATTTTGTTGTAGATATTGGACGAAAAATCTTAGTTGGCTTAATTTTGTTAAAATCTGTTGGCTCCGAAAGAAACAAGTTCTCTATTAATTATAAAAATGTGAAAATTGTACCTGAAAATTTATGATTGTGAATTTTTAATGGCTATGAAAATATTTGTAAGACTTTAAAGGAAAAAAAACGTGGGGCGCAAGCTATAGACATTAGTAAAGTGTGTAGAGTAGCTAGGTAGAGAAATCATTCGCATCAATCGATTCGAGTACTGATATGATCAGAATCGAAAGTCAAATACTCATATCCAGTGCCGACTCCGTATCCCTATCATTGGAGCTAAGGCTGCGTGCAGAATGATGCAGCATGATAGGATCACCGGAAGTATTTGAAAAATTGATTGCAAAAATTTTAAAAGTAATAGGCCCTCTTGAGAAGGCCACCTTGGATCTAACGTTATATTGAGTACACTATATTGCATTGTCATTGGAGCTTAAGCTGTTTCCAAAATTTCAGTATAATCGTATAACCGGCAATTTTCAAAAAATCGGTTGGAAAATTTGTACCGAACAAACAAATAAACAGACAGACAAGAAAGCGAGCTAATAAAAACGTAAGAACAAGCAGCACCTTCTTAAAACGTCCAACAGTTTCAAGAAAAGTACAAGAGGTGCGAAATTTTACAATAAATTTTAGAAGAACAAGAATAATTCAGTCCATGTTCCATTTCTTGCATTGTACTGTAATATTTTCTCATCTGGAGATTCAGATAGATTGAGGACATTCAGTAAAAAAACAATCAGGTCATTACACTTTAATATTAACTTTGTTTCTTACAAAGGTTGTTTGTCTACCACAGAAATCGCAAATGCTCTACGAACAGTGTGGAATCTAAGGTCTATTGTCAAACATAAAGAGGACAAACACTCGATCAACAAAACGTAATTTATGCTTTAATACAATTGTCTACTACGTTTTATTCACTCTTAATAAAGGAAAGTAGAACAATAATTATAGATTGATGAGTTGAATATTTGCTGATTAAGGAATTGTCATCATCAAATGGATCAATTTGTTTGAACAGATCGGTAATATAAAAGAGTTTTCATTAACGTGCATAATTTTTATATTTTTATTTTTTACGTCGAATAATTATTTTGAGTTCTGTGAGTTGTTGACGACAATAACGCATTACTAATTTTTCCATGTTTCAAAGTCTTCACCTGATCTAATTACATCGACTTGTAATCCATCTTTAATCTAGTACTTATTTAGTTACCAGAAGAAGTACTTTTATTTACCCCGTACACTGCTGAAATTTATTTTTCTTCCTCCTTAATGTCGCCACAGACCTTGTTCGTTTTAGGCCTCTTAAAATATCTTTCTCCTGTTGTCTGTACAGTTTGCTAGCTCTCTCCAGGTTGTGGAGTAGCCCCAACTACCTCCAGGCTTAATCTACAAGACTTATCTTTAAGAATTGTCATTATATTCAGCTGATACCTAAAACTTTCTTCTATAGTGTTGTGAGCGCCACAAGCCATCTGAAAGATCTCGCCAGAGAAGTTTACGTGGCAAGTGGTTATCATCCATTCGGCAAACATGTCCAAACCACCGTAGTCGACGTTTTTGCATTTCTTCTTCGATCAGTGTTTGCTGATCACATCTTTGTCTGACAACCTCGTTTCGAAGGCGATCACGGAGTGAGACACGGAGGATCTGCCTCAAACATCGCATTTGGAAGACCTCGAGCTTCTTAACGTCCGGTTTGAGCAGTGTCCACGTTTCAGATCCATAAAGAAGAATCGGAAGAATCAACGTTCGGTAAAGACGTAGTTTTGTTTTGATGGAGATATTTGCTCGTTTCCATATGCACCACTTGAGCGAGGCGAATGTTGCTGTTGCCTGGCCGATACGGCTGTGAACGTCGGCCGTCGATGCTACTTTCGTTTCCTCAACCAATGATCCCAAATATTTGAACCTTGGAACCTGTTCGATTTGGGTTCTATCGAGGTGAACACTGGCTCTTGATCCATCCGTTGTGAGCACTTTGGTCTTTTCCGCATTGATTTTTAACCCGTATGATTGGGCGATGCGGGAAATATCGTATAAGATGTCCGTTGCTTCGGCTTCCGTGTCGGCGAAAACAGCGCTATCGTCGGCGAACATTAAGTCTGTTACGAAGTTGTTGTCGTCGTATTGAACTCCGAGTCGTCCATCGAATGCTTCACGCATAATCGCGTCGATCACAACGTTGAAGAGAAGTGGCGAAGCGACGTCTCCCTGTCGGACACCTGTCTGAATCGGGAGCTCCTCGGATAAGTCGTTTCGAATACGAACGCTGCTGGTTGAGCCATCGTACGACGCTTGGAGAAGTTGGATGATTCTCAATGTGTTCGGCACGTGTTCGGTTACCAAGACTCTCCACAAGCTGTTCCAATCGATGCAATCGAAAGCGGATTTGAAATCGATGAAAACGACGACAATTCGTTTGCCGCAACGAATTCTTTCTTCCATTAACTGACGGAGGGCGAATATTTGATCAATGCATCCCGGGAGAAACTGATTCGTCGGCTGTTCGATAATCGGTGGTTCGGGTGCTGGACCTTGCGGCGGATCGTGGTTATACAGCTGGTGGAAGAATGCTCTCCACCGCTCCAGGCGTTCATGGGCACAAAAGTTCCATCCGATTTTTTGATGTTGTCGTTTGTTGATGTTGTTTTGCCGCCTAACCGGCGGATTGTCTGGTACAGCGTCCGGTACTCGTGCCTCGACGCCGCTTTTTCCATGTCGGCCGCAACGTTATTCCAGTACGCTTCTCGTTCCAATTTCATTTTCTGCCGAACTTCTTTGTTCAATCTTCGGTATTCCTCAAAGTCGACGTGTTTCATGCGCTTCCGCTGACCGACGAGGTCCAGACAGCTGTCCGAGATCCATGGCTGCGTCCGTTTACGGATAGTTGGACACAACTCCATTGCACACTCCACAATAGACTCCGACAATTGCCTTTCTTCTACATCGATATCGTCCGGTATTGCGAGCGCCGCGAATTTGTTGGATAATGCCATTTGAAACTCTCGCCCGATGGCCGGGTCCCGTAGGCACGCCCAATTTTTCTTGGCTGGTGGTGGCTCCGTTTTCTTCGCTCTTTGCAATCGCATCTGCAATTTCGCTCGAACAAGATAATGGTCCGATCCGCAATCGGGTCCACGCATTGCACGTACGTCTTTAAGCGTCGATCGGAATCTTGTGTTGATCAAAACGTAGTCTAACATCGCCGAGTCTTTGCCGGATGGATTTCGCCAGGTGAGTTGGTGTTTGAGTGGATGGCGGAAAATGCTGTTGCCAACGATCAAATTGTTTGACGATGCGAATGAAAGCAGGCGTAAGCCGTTGTCATTAATTACTCCGTGTCCGAATTTGCCCATCGTTTCTTCCCAGCCGGTTCGATCTACTCCTGAATGTGCATTGAAATCCCCCGCGAGAATTATTAATTCGGTTTGAGGTATCATATCCAGCGTCTGTTGAAGCTGATCGTAAAATTCGTCCTTGTTCGAGTCCGTGCTGCTCTCGGTTGGCGCATAAACGGATATAATATGGGTCTTGATCGTTCCACGCCAAACGCTCGGATATCGGTTGGAATGCGATAACGCTGCTGGCAGCCCGTCGGTCGACCATAAAGCCGACGCCGGCCTCTCTTTTCTCACCACCGGAATAGTAAAACATCATCGTTTCGTCGATTGTTGGCGGGACGAATGTCAATATCCCGAATCCGGTAAGCCGTAGTTCCGATAGCGCAGCAATTGATATTTTGCATTTCAACAATTCCATTGTTGTGATTTCCTTTTGACCAACGTGATGTCCAGTTCGTACATTCCACGCAGCGAATTTTAATTCCCTTTTCGGTGTGACTAATTTGGGTGTTCGGCCAGTAACCCACTTCTCACCAGCATCCCTGGTCCCCAGTGCTGGCGCATCGGCTGCCCCGGATGCAGTAGCATTATTTCGGCCAGTAACCCACTTCTCACCAGCATCCCTGGTCCCCAGCGCTGGCGCATCGGCTGCCCCGGATGCAGTAGCATTATTTCGTGAATAGTTAGTTCGTGTATTCATGCGGTTTCTTGCCTAGTTTTTACGATCAACTCGGCAGGTCGACAACCCTCCTCCTTTCACACTCTGGGCTTGGGACCAGACGAAGGCGGAGTGGGATGATAGTGAAGAGAAGGAGAAGTGAAGGAAGGAACTGCCACCACCAGACCATGATATTTTTTATTCCTTCTCCCAACGATTCCTATCGTGACTCTGACATCGGGGCATAGAGAAACAGCTCGCTGGAGTGTTATGCCTTTTGAAACGAGTTGAATCTCATCAACCAACCAATGACATGCGCTTTGGTGAAGCGGGGAAGCGCTAGGGAAGGCTATGACAGAAGAAATCAGGAATGTAAAGAGAGGGAGGAAAAAAGAAGGAAAGTTATGAAGATGGAAAGTGGAAAAGCCGAAGGACCATGGAGCTGCCGGAAATCGAACCTAGGACCTCTGGGACGGTAGCCAGACGCCTTTCTCTAAAACAAACAAACTGCACTTTAAAGTTGCCAATTAGAACGTCGAGGGTAAGGCATGACCTGAGCAGCTTGATAGAACCATGAGTTCTAACACCTTTAGCTTCTCCATGTATAGTGGTAAGATATGATAATCATGCGAGTTATGTAGATGCATCAGAGTAAAATGAAGGAATTTCTTTTGAATTCATTCAATCCTGTTGCTGTAATGGTCCCAAATTGGGCAAGCGTATTCCATGATGGGCGGACTATAGAACAGATAAGTGTTTTTGTGACATTGTCGAATTCTTTTGCTCTTCTCTTTATAAAGCCAAGAAGTTAATTGACTCTGGCTGTAATATTATCATACTGCAGATTGAAATTTAGTCTATTGTCAAGCACAACACCTAAATCCACAACATGATCAAAATGATTCAGTACTTTGCCGTTGAGATGATTATAATGCAGCTGCTTGTTTTTTTTTGCATGGGAAGGTTATTGCTGGACATTTGCCGGTGTTAAGGTTTACTCATTTATTAAGGTGTACCAGTCATGTAATGCATCGAGTTTCGATTGGAAAAAGATTACAACAATTTGAGACTTAATGACGCTATATATTTTCCGGTCATCTGCATAAAAGAGATGTGGAATATCTTCTAACTTTTCAGATAGATGGGTGATGAAAATATTAAAAAGAAGAAGACCTAGATGACTACCCTGAAAGATCCCTGAAGTTACTGCGATAGCATTAGAAAACCGTCGTTGAAATCTAACGACCTGAGTTCTTTCGTTCAGATAAGATTTGATGCATTTCAGGGCAGCACCTGATATAACGGCTTTTACAAATTTTGCCATTAAGGTAGTCTACTCGATCAAAGTCCTCGCTGAAGTCAGTATAAACAACATTATATTTGATGACCATCTTCCTTGTCACGCAGCAGATCAGAGGCTAAAACTACTCGATTTGTGGTCGTGGAACGCCCTTTTCTGAAATCATGCTGTTGTTCGTTAATGTATGGGTCAATAAGGGGAGCAATTTTGTCATAAGCGAGTTTCTGCTTTATGTATTAGCGTGACGCCTAATGAAAGAAACTAGCAGAAGTGCCAGTGGGTGTATCTGAAGGATCGGTGGGTACTGTATTGGATTTTGGGGAAAAAATTTCGCTGAACCAGGAACGAATATTTCTTGTGGACATGAAGAGTGTTTTCTACCGTTTGTCATAGATGTCGGAAAGCCTAGGGTCTTCGTTTCATACTAACGAAATCGAATAATTTGTTGGGATCTTTTAAGATGCTATCTCCGACAGAATTAATGTACGTAGTATAGGCCTCACGTGGCCTGAGAGTAAATTCGAAAGCTATTCGAATTGGTGAACATAAGGTCTAACCATTTACCGCAAGAGTTTTGAGATCTAATGATTTAATGGAGCTCAATGCCATAAATAGTATCAATAAGTTTTATATCGATTGTCTTTATGACAGTAATCGGAAGTTGGTTATTGTCTTCCTCGTGTGGAATAAAAGCTAGATTGAGGCGGTTACATCATCTAATATATGCCATCATAATTAGACTCGTCCGAATTGGGAGGGATGTAGAACGTGTCAATAAATATATGTTTTCCTCCGGAGTTGACTTTTACAAAAACATTCTCGAAACACTGTGAGCGACCGATCGTGATAAGCTCACTATTTAAGAGATCTTTGCCGACTGCAAGGACTCCTCCACTTCTTGTGAGACCAGTAAAATCGTAGACTGAACATTCTACAGTCTAAGATTTCCTTATTAAGGAAAGTTGCGTTTAACTATGTTTCGGTTATTCTAATTGCATTAAAGGAACGCGATTTGGAGTCAATGAAGAGATTATTCAGTTTCCCTCTCATTCCACTGCAATTGTGATAAAAGAGCCTTATGCTTTTAGATGGGGTTGGGCAGAGATTAGGAACATCAAACGGCGGCTGTTCAACTCCAATGTTAAGGCAGTCCTTTTGTACGGTTGCGAAACATGGAAAGTCGCAGCGCGCCTACAAGTTTTCATCAACAGATGCCTACGTCGAATCCTAAAAATCCGCTGGCAAGATAGAACTCCAAATGAAGAACTATGACGCCGTGCCGCCCAAGAAAGATAGACGACCAAATCAGGCGAAGGTAGTGGAATCGGATTGGCCATGCGGCGCGAAAACGAGAATCGAACCAAACAGGCTCTTGACTGAAGTCCCTAAGGATCCCGTCGAGTCGGAATACCTAGAACAACGTGAAGGAAAACCTTATTAGCAGAGGCCGCAATAACTGGAGGATCCTGGTCGGGTCTGAGAGCTGTCGCACAAAGAAGAGTCCGCTATAGGGCAACTGTTTCCCCCCTATGTCCCACGAGGGATTAAAGGGGAATAAGAAACACTTCATCTCGGCTCCTTTGTAACTGAGAAACGTGAAGTGATCTCATATGGGAGGCATAAGTAGAGAGATCCTTGTCAACATTTTGAGATGAAATGCTGGTGGTAAAAGGTAAAGAGTTTGAGTAAAAAGCAGTGATCAATAAGAGACCTTCTTGTTGAATGGAGATTATAAGGCTGGTCTTTATTTTGCCATTTATGCAGGTGGAATCTGGTGCCTTGTGCATTTAGGCAAGGAAAAGCCTTACTCTCCGGTGTCTTAAACGAGATAGGAAGTACCGACCATTTGTTGAGTTGGTTTAAGGTTTGTGTTAGTTTTATCTGCTGTTCTTCTAGTTCTTTTGAAATCTCTTCTTAATGTCGTCTCTAGGTGTGCCACCTCTTTCCAATTCCATATTCGACGTTTTTGTATGGCATCCCATCCTTCCATATCTTTCCTGGTCGTCCTACGCTACTTTTTCCTGATGATCTACCATTAAAAATCCTGGCTAGCAGTCTTTCTTCAGAAACTCGTACAACCATGTCCGAGCCAACGAAGTTTGCTAAACTTTATGTGTGTAACTATATTTATTTCGCATACCCCTTACAGGACAAATATTCAAATATTCCTAAATCATCAATCTAAATCATTGGTAACAACCTTCACATTATCCTATCCCATAACCGAGGGTATATTCCACGTTCCTGCTAGCAAATCTTCAGAACTGAATATACATATTTGGGCATGCCTATATGCACACTTAGCGATCAAGTTGATGAACCGAAATGCATCTGATCTGGCACCTCATTGCAATATCACACTTAACGCCATTACAGGAACATCTTAGCATAATTAACCTTTAGTGCACTTAAAATGAACTATCTTCCTCTTTCGATTGAGAATCAATTCTAAGATTGTCATTAAGGTAATTTTCTTTCCTTCCATCAGGACTCATTATTTTAAATATTACGTCCATTCTTTGTGATGCCACCAAATCAGATAGTGAATGTTTTATCAATTTTCTGGTTGGCAGCAAGTACCTAACGAAGCAGACCCAAGTCCAGCTTCATGGGCGCTTACTACAACAAAATAAAAAGGAAAGGAGAAATAAAATTGTCGATTGCAGCGAAAGATAAAAAGAGTTGAAACGTTCATTATGCTTTGAGTACTCTTAATAAGGTTTTTAGTACTTTGTCAAGAGTGCTTAAAAAATTATTGTGAAGTAGGAAAATGCTTTTCATTACGTTTCGTTGCCAGGAAAGCTCTTCTAGAAAGGAAACAAATTTTTTTCCTTAATTATTGTAATTAAAAATCCTGTAAGTGAGGTGGTACAAGGTTAAAAGAAAATTTCTTTTAACCTTTTTTGTTTTTATTTAATATTTAAAACATAATTCCTGTGTCCTAGGTTGTAGACACTCACATGCGAATGGGTTTTAATTTGTTAAATATTCGAGGAAATTTAATTCGTGTTAGATTGGAGAAACAATCTCTTTCAATACTTTTGAGGCCCTGAATGACAAGAACCCTTTTTTCAGAAATCAGATTCAAAACTTAATATTTACGTTATAAAAGAAAAATTTTGCAATTTGAGTTGAATTTTCAACAGCGAATCGTTTCTTTCCGAAAACTTTCACCACCAATTACAATAAATTGCACCTGGTCTATTAAAAATGCTCATACCTCATCCATGCCTATCTCATCTCTTGCCTCACGGTACCAAAGTTTCCCTCGACTTGGAAGCATATTTTTATCATGCCCATTCCCAAGTGCCAGCCCCTCCGTTTTGTGGCCTATCAGTACTCTTCCTACTCAAATAATTACGTATTGTGAGCGTCTCAAATTTATAAATGTATGGCAATCTGGCTTTCGCCAACATCACAGCCGACTGACATTCGCAACTATCTTGATAAACCTGACACTTGCAGTCAATTGCTGCTTGACTATTTAAAAGCTTTCGATAGTGTCTGCGAAAGCCGGTCTCACAAGCACAAGAATCGGAAGGATCAACATTCGGTAAAGCCGTACTTTCGTTTTCATGGTCATATTCGCTCGTTTCCATATGCACCACTTGAGCGAGGCGAATGTTGCCGTTGCTTGGCTGATGCGGCTGTCAACGTCGATCGTCGGCGCTACTTTCTTTTCCTCAACCAATGATTCCAAATATTTAACCTGTTTGATTTGGGTTCCATCGAGGTGAACACTGGCTTCGATCCGTCCGTTGTGCGTAATTTGATCTTTTCCGCATTGATTATTAGCACGAAATCCGTGTAGGCAAAGACAACGCTATCGTCGGCGAACATTAAGTCGGTTACGAAGTTGTTGTCGTCCTAACGAACTCCGAGTCGTCCATAGAATGCTTAACGCATAATCGCGTCTATCACAACGTTGAAGAGAAGTGGCGAAGCGACGTCTCCCTTGTAACGAATCACGCTTCTTTACTAAGAATCCTCCCCACAAAAGTTAGAAAAATACTAAAGAACCATGGTACAATAATACAAGGTAGGCTCGTACCACGTTTCAACTCTAGAATGCTTCTCCTAACAAAGCTTTAAGAAAATAAATATTTACTTAGCAGGCTGGGTGATTCTCTTTTGAAAGCTCACTTCGAAGCTTTAAAGCTTCCTACGCCACGAGCTTTCTAGCTATAAAATAAACCGCTTCACCAAGCCAAAATTTAGTCTTTAACCAGGCTCGTTCCGGGGAGGTCACATTCTCCGGTCCTATACCGTGTCGTAGTGTACGATCCGGCACGGTTACACTACACACATTACACACTATACACACATTACCTGAAGAGTGTTGCCGAGGCCTTGTCGTGGTGTACGAACCGAAAATGTGCCGAAGCAGCGATTCCTAGACTGTGTCGTGGTGTATGATCCGGCACAGTTAAGGCCCCCATACACGGTCAAATCGGATTTACATCCAGATTTTCATCAAACCTATGCCATCAACGAGTTTTGATCGGCCGTGTACGATCCGACGTTATTCCCGGCAGCATTTCCTATACCAGTGTCGTGGTATAACCAGATAGAAGACCGACCACATACCGAAAACACACCCACACACACGCATATCCTGCTAGACCGCACCAGTGATACCACTGACCCCAGCTTACGCACATGTAGAATAGAGTAATGAGTAGATAGCTGCTTAGCAATAAATTAGTAAGAAGCATGTATCTAGAGATAGCCCGTAGTTAGTTATTTGGATATAACTATAAGAAACATGTAAACATGTATTACGTATTTACGTAGATTTAAGAGTCCGAAATTGTTAGCGTATAAGGATTTTTTGAATTAATAAAGAAATGTTATTTTGTTCCGGAATAAATAAAGCACGAGGCGCATATGCATGCCTGTTCCGCATATGGAGATCAACGGAATCAAATTGCGGCTGTTCAACTCGAACGTTAAGACAGTTCTTTTGTACGGTTGCGAAACATGGAAAGTCACCCAATTCATCACAGGGCGCCTACAAGTCTTCATCAATAGATGCCTTCGTCGTATCCTAAAAATCCGCTGGCAAGATAGAATTTCAGACGAAGAACTATGGTGCCGGCCAAGAAAAGATAGACGACCAAATCAGGCGAAGGAAATGGAATTGGGTTGGCCACACCTTACGACGCGAAAACGAAAATCTAGCCAAACAGGCCCTGGACTGGAATCTGCAAGGTTCCCGTCGAGTAGGAAGACCTAGAACAACTTGGAGGAGAACCCTACTAGAAGAAGCCGCAACAACTGGTCGGAGCTAAGAGCTGTCGCGCAAAACCAGAGTCCGCTGGAGGGCAACTGTTTCCGCCCTATGTCCCATGAGGGATTAAAGGAGTTTAAAGAAGAAGAAGATTTTGTATGAAGGTTTTTGTTCTCACACGACCTTGAACAACTCGAGAGCTCCCGGCCACTCTCCTTTAAAAAAGGAGGTTAGAGAACCACCGTATTAAACACCAGTACACCTTGTCGGACACCTGTTTGATTCGGGAACTCCTCGAATAAGTCTCTTCGAATACGAACGCTGTTGGTTGAGCCATCGTACGAAGCTTGGAAAAGTTAGATGATTTTCAAAGCTACGTGTTCGATTTCCAAGGCTCTCCACAAGCTGTTTCGATCGATGACTCGTCGGCAGGTCGATAATCGGCGGATTGGGTGCTGGACCTTGTGGGGGGTCGTGGTTTTACAGCTGGTGGTAGAATTTTCTCCACCGCTACAGGTGCCCATGGGGAGAGGTTACGAAAGTTCCATCCGATTTTTTGATGTTTTCGTTTGTTGATGTTGTTCTGCTGGCTAACGACGGATTTTTGGTACAGCGTCCGGTACTCTTGCCTCGACACCGCTTCTTCCATGTCGGCCGCAACGTTACGCCAATGTGCTTCCCGCTCCGATTTCATTTTCTGCCGAACTTCTTTGTTCAATCGTACTCATATTGCTCGAAATCGAAGTACTCATTCGTTTCCGCTGATCGACTAGGTGCAGGAAGCTGTCCGAGGTCCATGGCTGCGTCCGTTTACGCAACTTCATTGCGTCCGTTTACGCAACTCCAGTCCTACAATGAACTCCAATAATTGCCTTTTTTCTACATCGATATCGTCCGGTATTGCGAGCGCCACGAATTTGTTGGATAATATCATTTGAAACTCTCGCCCGATGGTCGGATCTCGTAGGCAAACCCAATTCTTCGTCTGTCTCGGTTGGCGCAATAACCGATACGATATGGGTCTTGATCGTTCCACCGATAAATATAACGGCCAAACACTTGGATGTCGGTTGGAATGCGGTAACCCTGCGATCCATAATCAACCCGAAGGTGGCCTCTTGTTTATCACCACCGGAATAGTAAAACGACATTGTTTCGTCGATTGTCCGGGGATCCGGTAAGTCGTAGCTCCGATAGCGAGGCAGCTGATATTTTGAATTTCAATAATTCTATTGCTGTGATTTTCTTTTGACCGACGTGGTGTCCAGTTGGAACATTCCACGACGAGTTAAATTTCCATTTTCGGTGTGACTAATTTTGGTCTTCGGTCAGTAACTTCTCACCAGCATCCTTGGTCCCCAGCGCTGGCTCATCGAATGCCCCGGATGCAGTAGCATTTTTTTGTAAATAGTTAGTTCGTATATGCATGCCCTTTCTTGCCTAGTTTCTTCGGTTTCCTGATTCTGGTCAATTCGGCAGATCGACCACCCTCCTCCTTTCACACCCTGGACTTGGGACCAGACGACGAAGAAAAAAATTTAAGAAGCACCTATGAATCTTTGAACTACGATCGGCGTGCGAAGTTAGTGTTAAAATAGATGCATCTTAAAGCAAAAAACTTGAAAGTTTCTTTTGGAGGAACAAAATGAATGATATCAAAGCTCGAATTGAACTATAGAGCTCTCGTAAAAGAAGAATAAATTGTATTAGAACTTTCTCGATGCCCTTAGTTTACATAATTGAGGTAATGACACTTGGACTACTTTTGAACAGTTTTTCCTAGATATTGTATTGCAGATACTTCTTGTAATAGTCAAAGTAATCTCGTTCTAAATTTTTAATCATATAATGTGTGCATGTCCCCTAAAGACTTGCTTTACAAAAATAAATGAAACTCCAATATTTACGAAATGGAGACAGAACTTTCCCCAACCAGTGAAGGTATCCGGTATCTGCCGCACTCTGTTTGCGATTGCATGCCTCAACCGCATTGATGATGCCTTTGTTACCATCTGACTTTCAGATATAAGCTGATGCAAACATATTTTATGTAAATGTTTATGTGGTTAAAGTATTAACATTTTTGTGGAAAATAAATTTTGATAAACTGAAACAGCTACACGGATTACGTTGCGCCAGAATCGAGGCCCAGCATGATTTCAATTAGCAATAATTTCACTGAATTATCCGGTAGATATGACTTTTAATCTAAATTAATTAACATGTGCGAAAATCCTGAACCCAAATACCCGAAAAACCAATTTTATGGCGTAATGATGTTATCATCTCTGATTTAAGCGCGGACAATTAACACAAATATCAATTTATATCAATTAGAGGTAGAATGGTCAGTTTGCTATGTTTTCACATTTGCGGATATATATAGCCGGCGCTAGCGCAGCTGTATAATATCACAAATGGTATTTCAGCATATATCAGTTATCAGCTTACAGGATGCCATTTCATTTTCATTCTGTTTATTGAAATTCACATTTCGTTGTCCACTTACAATACGCTCCGGGCTGATAATACAGAAAGTATGACTTTTAAATTTTCTCGACCAGGTAATGTGGCAGGCGAAATTTTATTGCAAATTATTTTATGTGTAGGGGCATGCATACGAAAGTGCTGAAGTCATGTGGTATATACTTATTTTGCAACTGTTCACTGAGTTTAATGTTGTTTTTGTAATAACAGCAGGGTCTCTGTATGTTCTGTTCTAAAATGTACCTGTTTTAATAACAGTCATCAATTTAGTGAGTGTGGACTGGTTTTCTCTATGTGTGCATATCTTCAAGTTTGATAACGTGTGTAACCCCTCTCAGGTAGGTAAGCTCCAATCTAACTTAGTTGTAAAAACTGCATTGAGTATTTCTTTTCCGGTCCTTCAATCGATTCAATATTAAATAGCGTTAAATGTAAACCTTACTCGGTTTTCCTAAGAGATGCTTAATCCTTCTCCAGCCAAAGTGGTCTTTAACCTTTAGCATCGGTGACGACGCAGTTTACTCCACTCCAACTCTCACGGTAGGGTTGTAGCAACCCTGATAATAAATTTTCCGGATGTGGAGAAATCTTTCCCAATATGTATTTCCGAACTCTTACAACATCCAAGAGCTCAAGCGCAATATACAGCGCCATCTTCCTTGACCCTTCTGTCCCTCGAACAAAGCTTACTTCCAATGTTCCCCCTAATTTTTTGCTGTCTGCGCGGTACAAAGTACACCGGAGCAGAAATATTCAAAACGTATGCAAAGTGTGCGTGGGGGAGTGGAAGGGGGGTGTTTTGTGCTTGTATTTGAAATCAATTTTTTAATAAATATTCTTGAAAATTGATTTTGACTTAAGGCCCCCATACACGGTCAAATTGGATGTACATCGAAGGGCTGATGTACAACCAAAACTATCGATTGTGGGCCGGTCGGCCGATCAAAACTCATTGCGCTTATGGGTTTGATGAAATTCTGGATGTATATCCAATTTGACCGTGTATGGTGGCCTTAACAGCTTCCATCTTTGTTTTTACGGGCGCGCCATCTAGACCAAAGGTGGGCCGTGGGCAACCTCCGGCCTGCGGGCCAACTACGGCCCGCGAAAAGTTTTTATCCCGCGCGCAAATTCTTTAGAAGAAATTACAAATAAAATTGTTTCGATGTAGTTCAACATGTACATATGTATGTTCATAATTTAGTATATACTAATGTTAAAACTTACATCCATTGAGATAAATTAGACTATGCACTATTTCATTTATTTTCACCATACACAAACCAGTTTTATAGGCAAGAAGTAGCAAGGAATTATTTTTTCCTTACTTTACTCAGAAAAATTGTCAGATTCACCTATGCATCCCACTTACACAATTATGACATAGTTCTCGGGGCCTGCCAAAACTATGAGAAATTCTTTTTTCGCGTTTATTGCACAACTACATAGGCTTACAATCGTTACACGAAAACAATATAGAAAAATGATTATTTAGTTCAATACCTACAATATATGTATACAAACTGGACCGAATGATGGATAGTGTGACCCATACATAGTGTACCCCATTAAATCATCTTTCACTTCAAATGCAAATTAAAAATTTAGTTTTGGTTAGTACACGATTATAAAATGCATTTGTAAGCTTTGCCTCTTTTTCTTTTGAGCCAGTACAATGTCATAATTCAAATGAGGCACGGTGCCATTGTTATGCCAAAATAACAAAAACAAGTTTGATTGTAATATCCATTAAATTCTAAGTAAGAAACCTATACCTCCACAATGTATATTTATATTTTACAATATCACCTCACATAATTTCAGGCTGGAAATTTTGCTGCCAGAAAAAAAGTAAGAAATGTATTTCCAGTTCATATTTACAATCACACCTCGCCTCATTTATCGCGATGCACCAGTACGGCATTATTTTTGAGCCCGAATATTTGAAAAATTGAGGCCTCAGTACCGATTACCATATTGTAAGGGCAAATTGTATTGCCTTGCTTAAGTCAATCTCAACTTTATAAAAATTGCAGAACACAAAAAAATGTCACAAAATGTGGCCCATGTCACAAAAAGATTGCCCACCCTTGATCTTGACCTTCGGTATTTTAACACTGAATAACTCTTAACATTTTTTGGCCGATTTCGACAAATCTACACTCTCTGGGAGAGTCAATAAGAAAAAGTGTAGAATTTGGGAAACAAAGAACTCACACGACATTCATGAAACCACTACATGACGCAAAAGTCACTGTTTAGGCCGAAATGTGCTCAAAAACTATCACCGGACCATTTTTCTTAAAAGTTCGAAAAACCATCGACGCCGCGCCGCACGTTATCATGTGTTGTTGGTGCAGTTTTTGCGACCGTAAACGCGTGAAAAAGGTTTGACGAACTTCTACTTTCAACAAGTCGACGCACCTTGCCAAACAGCAGCCGCTACGATGAAGTTCTTGCGGCGCAAGTTCTCGAGACACGTTGTGTCAAAAAATAGAGATTTGGAGTGGCCTCCGCGATCTCGGGATTTAACTGCACCAAACTTTTTTCTGCGGAAGTATCGAATGGTGGTGGTAGTTTAATCGACATATTGTATTCAAAAACTGATTTGAAATATGTGGTAGAGAGTATCTATATTAATTAAAGAAAGTTTCTGTATGTATGTATGTGTGCGCTATAACGGCCGCACCAGTCGTCGCAGAGCTTCGAAATTTTGCATGAAAGTCCGTAGGGGTCTTCCATGAAACACCTCGAAGACGAAATTCAACATGGCCGCCGAAAAATGACCGAAATTCCAAATTGTCGCTAATAACTTATTTGTGGTCAAAACTTATAAATTCAAAATGACCACGGCAATATAATAATAGAGTTTCCCTTCTTACGAAGAAGGCGCACTTCTCAGCTGGGCTGAGAAACATTTACCACGACCACGTGGGCTCGGCTGAGACATGCAAACATAAAAAATTAGGTACCAATAAAAATTGCATGCGAAACAAATAAACAGTCATGAGAGAACAAAGAGACTCCTTTTAAGCAGGTCTTTGTTAGTGCTCACGCTAAAAACATTAATATTTTTATTTACATTAATGAACATGCGATTAACTGGCTCAAATCGGCCATAATTGGTGTTAGAGGAGTTGATGTGTAAGAGCGGTGGTCCTCTCAGATTATATCGGCTCTCTCTAAACGACGCACGGCGACTTAGAAAACCTGAGTCGACACGTCCATTAAGAAGCTGGTCGACGAAAACAACATCGGCCACCTCACGACGCTTGTGGAGAGTGTTTAAGTTGAGTAACTTAAGTCGGTATTCATATGGTGGAAGAATTAAAGGGTCTTCCCAAGGAAGGTGATTCAATGCGAATCGAACGAACCTACGTTTGAACCGACTCAATTTTTCCAACATGCGAAGAATAGTGAGAGACCAAACCTGGGACGCATATTTAAGTAAAGGTCTGACAAGGGAAATGTAGAGGTGTTTAGTGATCAGGGTGCTGTTAAATTCTTTGGACCACCTTTTTATAAAACCCAAGACTAAGCTGTTCTTGGAAGAAATATAGTTGATATGAGTAGAAAAGTCCAGCTTGGTGTCAAATCTAATCCCGAGATCTTTGACAAAATTAACACGGGGGACACCCTCACTAAAAAATGAGTAGTCATAAATTATAGGATCACATCGCCTACAAAAAGTCATGACTTCGCATTTGCTAATATTAAGAGCCAGGTTGTTGTTAGCACACCAAGAGTAAAAGGTGTCGAGGTAGACTTGCAAAAGTTTGCAGTCCTCCATACTCTTTACGTGACGGTACAATTTGATGTCATCAGCATAAATCAGGATTCTGCAGTGTCTTAGCAAGGTAACAATATCATCACTAGAAAGAATAAAGAGGATAGGGCCAAGATGACTGCCTTGAGGGACACCGGATGACGCCTCAATGGTCGCGGATTTGGATCCACGGAAAAGGGCTTGGTAGGTCCTGTCAGCTAAGTAGGACTGGAACCATAATAGAAGGGCTTCAGGGAAACCTAACTTTTTTAGTTTGAAAAGTATAATGGAGTGAGAAAGCTTGTCAAATGCCTTACTGAACTCAGTGTAAACACAATCTGTTTGGCAACCGGAAACGAAACCTTCAACAGCATGGGAAGTGAATTCAAGGAGATTGGTGGTAGTGGAACGAGCTGGAAGAAAACCATGTTGGTTCGTAGAAATAAGTTTCTTGCAGATGGGCACGATTGCAAAATAAATGATTGATTCAAAAAGCTTTGGTATGACAGACAGCTTGGCAATTGGTCTGTAATTCGATATTTCGTTCTTGCCACAACTTTTGTGAATGGGAATTATGAACGAATTCTTCCAAAGAGTAGGGAAATACCCTTTATCTAAGGATTTTTTAAAAAGGGTTTTCAGTGGAGACTGGAGAACCTCCACACAGGATTTAAGGACAGCAGGAGGGATACCGTCAGGGCCGGAAGTGAAGTCGTATGGGAGTTCATCAATATGTTTCACGATATCGTCACTGGAAATTGAAAGAGATAATCTAGCAGCCTCTCGGTGTGGAGTTATGTGACGAAAATTATTGTCATTAGGCTGAAAGTTGGAAGGAGTGAAAGATTGATGAAAGAATGAAGCAAACATGTTGCAAATCGAGGAAGACTCACTACTACACCAGTTAGTGTGCTGCATAGTACTTGGGTAGTTATCGACTTTTTTCTTAGAGTTGACAAATTTAAGGAAGTTTCTAGGATCAGTATACACCTGGTCCCTCATGCTGCTGAAATATTCACCATACAGAGCAGAAGAGAGTAAACGAAATCTGTTATAGCAATCAGTAAATGTAATAAGACTCGGATTGTCCTTTCTCTTTAAATAGGTCTTCCAGAGTCTATTTTTCTGATTCCTTAAATGCTTCAGCTCATTGTTGTACCACGGTGGAGTAGAACTGCGCAATTTTTGGGGCTCAAAAGGTACACATGAAACTATAGCTTCGTATAGTACGGTATAAAACCGTGCCACATCAACATCCAACTCATTTGCGGAAAGTAAGCTGTTGAAATCAATCAAGGCAAGCTTAGATGAGAGTTCATTAAAGTTAGTCTTCATAAAGTTGAAGGAGTGAGTTACCGCCTCCGGACAAGGATTGTTCTTTGAGTTGAAGCAGTAATTTAGCAAGAGAGGAGGGTGGTAATTGTCGACGGACGTCATGACTATTGGACTGGGTTCAACAATCATGTTACCTGAGTCAGTAAAGAATACAAGATCCAACTGCCTCCCTAACACATTAGTCACACCACTCATTTGATTAAGGCCGAATGAGAATAAGGAATTGAGAAAACAGGATTCCTTAGAATTAATAATGCCTTCAGGGAGGTAGGTATCGTCAACTTCGTCAAATACCCACTGAATATTGGGTAAATTGAAGTCCCCAAGTAGAAGTAATTCAACCCCAGTGTTCATCATACTCAGGCTATAATCAACACAAGAGATGAGAATATCATAGAGGCTTTTACCTCCATCGTCAAGTGTGCAAATCATATCTGGTTGGATATAGCCGCACAGCAGGAATAGATTTGATTTAGAGAAGGAAATCTTGCGAGCGACAAGCTCAATGTCCAAGTGGTTAGAGAAACTAGGAAGCGTAATTGGGTTACAATTAAGGTGACTGCGGCAAGCAAGAAGTACGCCGCCCCCACGAGCTTCCGAGTCAGTGTAACGGTCCCTCCGAAAGACTTGGTAGGAGGAATCGAAGAGTTCAGCATTAAGAAAGCCTTCGTGGAGCCAGGTTTCCGTGAATGCTATGACATCGAACCCGCTAGCCGCGGATGACTGAAGGATGTCGTTGGTTTTTGATCTTGTCCCCCTTACGTTCTGGTAGTAGAGGGCAAGCGTCTCGAGTTTTTTGACCTCCTTGGTGTACTCGGAATGGAGACTTTTGAGTGCTGGGCTCGAGTACGGGTACGGGGAACAAAAAGCTTGGTAACGGCACCAGCGGGCCAGGGTCTAAAAGAGTCTCGGCAATAACGGGCGGTGCAGACAAGACAAAAGAAGCAACATGCTTGGAAGCCTTGCTGACTTTTCTGCATGAAACAATTCCAGGGTCTATAGATTTCTTCCTCATATATTCACAGACAGACTCCGTCATAGTTTCAGGAGAGAATCGTGATATAAAGATATTTAAGGGTCTCGGTATCGTAACTAGGGGGTGCACGGTTCTTGGGGAACTGTAGCTTCAGTGACCGGGGGATTGCCCACTATTAGAGGCAAGGAAGTGGATACCGAGACCAGCCTAGAGGTCGACTCAATCTCTGGAACGCGGGGCAAGGAACTCAAGGTGACACCGTCACCAGTGATGGCTTGGCGATCTCGATTTTTCCTGCGACTTTTACGACGCGCCTTAGTACTAGGTACAATTGGATTGACGGCCTCCTGAGGCAAGAAGACATTCTCCGAACGAGAAGTAGCCGCGTTGCAGTGTAAAGGCAAAGGCTGCTCCTCAACCTGCAGGGCGTCATCAGATTCTACCGTCGCTGAGGAGGTCTTATTGGAAACAACGACGCTCTCCCATCTTGAGGACAGAGAGCTCAGGGCATTGTGATTTTGAATCACTGCCGATGATAGCGATTCAATATCAACCCTTATACGTTTTGTATTCCTTTTGATATCGTCCAATATGGGATGGACAGAAGACGAGGAGCTAAAAGTGCAGGAGGAAGAAGAGGCGACCGGATTAAGTAACGCCGAATGTATGTCGTCTAACGACTCTAGAGCTGTTGCAACTCGGGAAGAAATTTTCTCAAATTTCTCAATCAAGGAACCCGTGTTGGTCACAGCAGAGCCCAGAGTGTCAGACAACGTGTCAAGCCGAACATTGATAGACTGGACGTCATCGGCTACGTATTTGCTAATTGTATTCTGATTCCAATGAAAATCGGTATCTGGGGTTCTTTGAGGTATCAAATGACGAACTTATCATCAACTTATAAATTCAAAATGGCCGCAACAATATGGCAGACGATTTTTTCCATTGTATTACGATTCCATTGGAAGTGGATATCTGGGGCATTCCATTACAACAGCGTGCAGAAGATATCCACCATTAATAACAAAAAATTTAATTGACCCAAGGTCAACAGGATCATCGAGTGGTGAGATGGAGTTAAACAACGTAAATTTTCTACTCGTTTTACCTTTTCTCCCTCTCCTTTATCTTCTTCTTTTTCATTTCGTGATTATAGCAACATTAATTTAGACTCGCTTACTGAATTAGTCTCCTCCTTCCCTTGGAGTATTATCTATAACACAAACCGTGTTGACTCAAAAGTCAACATCTTGAAATCTTTTATCTTATCTCTTTACGATCATTGCGTTCCCTTAGTCACAAGAAGGCGCAGATCGTCGTCACCAAATCCTTGGTTTTCTCGTGAAATCAGCGACTTAATAGTTCAGCGTGAGTTGATCTATAGGCGGTATCGCAGAACTAGGGTGCGTAGTTACCTTACTTATTATAAACAGCTTCGTAACCTCATCAATGTTAGGGTTAAGTCTGCCAAACGTGAGTTCTATTCCCGCAAACTTGATCCTACTCTAAATCCTAAACAACTCTGGTCTAATATTCGTTCGCTTGGCATTCCTTCTCCTACGTCTATCCCTTTTGATATGGATGTAAACGTTCTCAACGCATCCTTTATTCAATCTGCTTCTAATCCTTCATCTTCCTATAATCCTAATTCCTTTTCATTGGATTCACTTAGTTCTAATGGTTTCATCTTCCGTTGTTTTAGCGCATCGGATGTTCTTAAAATTTTGTTCTCCATTTCCTCTAATTGCATAGGCTATGATGAAATTTCCCCCCGTTTTCTTAAACCCCTCTCCCCTTTAATTGTTCAAACTATCAGGCATATATTCAATTACTGCCTGACCACATCCCAAGTTCCTTCGGTCTGGAAAAAAGCCATAGTGATCCCCTTATCAAAAAAGTCGTCACCCTCGGACTTAGCCGATTTTCGTCCTATCAGCATTCTTCCATTTCTTGCTAAGGCCTTTGAGAAAACTCTCTTTATGCAAGTCCTCCCTTATCTTTAAACCAATAACTTCCTTTGTAAATTCCAATCTGGTTTCCGTAAATCCCATATCTGTGAGACCGCAGTTTTAAAGGTGACTACTAATCTTCGTTCTGCGCTCGACCTGGGTGACTTTGCGATATTGGTCCTTCTTGATTTTTCTAAGGCTTTCGATTCTGTGGTGCACTCAATTTTACTTTCCAAACTTAGTCAGCGCTACCACTTTTCATCTTCTGCTACTCGGCTTATCTCTTCCCTTCTTACCAATAGGCTTCAATGTGTTCGCCATAATAGCTCTTTATCCTCTTTCCTTCCCGTGCCCTTGGGAGTACCGCAAGGCTTAATTCTTGGCCCTCTCCTTTTCTCTTTGTATATTAATGACCTTCCCTCTATAATCCGTCACTGCTCCTTTCACCTGTATGCTGATGATCTCCAACTATACACCTCATGTCCTACGAATCAGATTGAATCCTGTATTTCTCAACTTAATAGTTCCTTATCCCAAATAAGTGAATGGAGTTCTATCAACCACCTTAAACTAAATCCTAAAAAATCTCAAGTACTTCTGCTTAGCCGTCGTTTTCAGTCCCCTGACAGCATTCCACCTGTTCTACTTAATGGTATTCCCCTCCCTATTCTTGAGCGTGTTAATAATCTTGGCATGTACCTAGTTTATAGCAGAAAAATTAAATCGATTTAACTCAAAGTTACATCCAAATTTCGAATTAGCGTATAAACGGGTATTAAATACATTCTTATAACTATGGCTTAAGCCGAAATATTTCGGTTTAAGCCATAATTCGAATTACCTCGTTTATAGGATAAAAAATTTTGGATGATCCATAATTCGAATTATTTTTGGAGTAGCTATAAACTAGGTAATTGTCATTAATTCCAAATTATCTTGCTGTAATCAAGTCTCACTTATGCTTTTCAAGATTTATGGGACACTGCGAAAGCTTTGGCTTTATGGTAGTCTTCTGTCGACCGCTGTTCGGCTCAAGCTTGTTAAATCCCTCATCGTACCACATTTCCTCTTTGGTTCCCTTGTATATATTTCCTTAGATTCAGCCTGCCGACAGCGCCTTAAAGTAGCTTTCAATGATGGCTTAAGATACATTTTTCATATGCGAAGGTCAGATCATGTGTCGAGTATACGAAATTCCTTGCTAGGTTGTGACCTCTTTCGTTTTATTGATGTCATGGCTTTAGTTCTTTTAAATAAGGTTCTATCCTCTAAAAGCCCTTCATACCTTTTCGACTTCCTCTGTCCTCTTCGATCCTTGCGTTCAACCAAATTTCTCATTCCAGCTCATTGTTCGTTAATTGGTAGTCGCTCCTTCTTTGTGCGTTCGTTTCGACTTTGGAACAATCTTCCCTGTGTGATTCAAAGAATGAGCTCAGCCACGGCTTTCAGAAGACAAGCATCTCTTTTTCTTTCTTCCTCCTCTTCTTTTTCTTAGATTTTCTATACACTTATTTTCATATCTTCTTCTGTAACTATTAATTATCCCGTTCTCTTTATCCCACTCGCTACATTTATTTATATTTAAGTTAGATTACCTGTTTTAAAATGTACTCTAAAAGATGTATGATCTTGTGTACCTTGCCAATAAATTTATTATTATTATTATTATTATTTAGTGCCTTTTCGTATACCCTCCTCAGAAAACAAAGATAGCGGGAAAGGCGCGAGTTCATTCTCAAAATATTGCTTTATTTGACCAATAGACTCCTCCGACACACACATGCGCTTTCAAGCTCATCACTCCAAATAAAATTATCATTTGAGTCTCCTCATTAACACCGCTCGAAGTGAGGTATGCCTTATCAGTTTTTCATAATGGCCCTAATTGGCAAACCTTATTTCAAATGAAATGGGGCAATATCTGCCTTACGCATTCGGAAAGCTTTTCGAAAACCTTTAAAGAAATTCCTTAATACCCCGATTTCACTGACCGGACTGTGCTTTAAAATAACCTCAGTTCGCATACAATTTCCACATGTTGAACTGACGTTAAACAAACCTCAGTTCGCCCAACTGGACTTGCTTGAGAGGGCGGTCCAGAGGTGTTATTTTCTTGTTAATAACACTTGAACTTATTATATTTACAAAAATGTCTGGTGAAGCCACACCATAGACTAAAATCATCTATACATTCTCATCTACAAACCATACAGAACTTCTGCTTGGCGTTGCATCAATCAACTTACAGCTTCGCAGGCTCAACAGTAGTGCGCTTTGAATTGTTTCATTGACTTTCCAAACTCCACTTTAAGCCAATAAGCATTCAAGTTATAATATTCGCGCTGGCATAATACAAATATGAATAATATCTAAAACGCTCAAGTATGTTGAAATATAAATAATATACACATGTCATAAATCCTCCCACGCAATTCAACAAATTCAACCAATGCGAAATTCTTGCGATATTGCACCTGGTATCTGATGCATGTTTACCTTTAGCAGCCCTCATTAAAATCAGTGAAACCACTCTAAAGTACACAGCTATATCCTCAATAAGTGCATAATTCAGAGTAAGCAATCAAAACGGGTTGAACAAGAAGGGGTTCTGAAGTGCGAAAATTGACACTCCGTTCAATTTGATTGATAATTTGCTCAGGAGCTGACATGCATTACCTCCAATTTTTCTTTGCACATCATCGGTTCGAAAAGCAATTTGAATCCATTCCAGCCATAAATAATTAATTAAAGGCCTACAGCTTGATGAGATTGGATGGAACTCTTTCGTATATTACGTTTTGAGGATTCTTGTGGAGAAGGTTGCTCATTCAGGTTAACTATGGTAAGAGCACCACAAAAAGTATTGGTGTGAGTTTCGCATGTAATTACAATTTTTTTCCTTTTTTATGTTCTCATTCCTTTATTGGTTCCAGTAGACAAATAAAACTTAAATTGTTTTAATAAAGCAAAAGCATTACGCTACTTAGTGCTACCAAAACTATCAAGGATACTTTTCGAATGGAACTATGCAACCCTGCCATTGTGCCTTACTGAAAGATGTTCAAAATGTCATGTTAGGGCAGGACATTTCATTTGCTTATTTCATCGAAATTGTATGATAAGACCAATTTTTTGAACCCAAATAAAACCAAGGATAATAGGTACCCAAAAAGCTTTGATGCCATAATAATAAATGCCTAGGCGGACAAGTTCTAAGAGAATATAGCACAAAATATTGCTGGCCGACAGTTTCATATTTGGACCTAACAAAATGTATGAAACGTGGATGATGCCCTTTAAGTACATTAATTAAAAACTTAGCCAAACGTCCTAATGATCCAGGGTTATGATGGTTTTATATGATTGACATTTAATATTTTGTGCTATTACTCAACTTTTTGAAAAAGGTGTAACCGCGTGGTATGCTCTATAAATTGTGTCAATTCGAATGTGATATTGTCGTTATTTAGCGTTAATCCAAAAAAATGAATGTAGGACGGTGAAGTTACACCACAACGCAACCTGACACAACAACGCAAATTATACAAGTAATTCCGCTACTAGAAAAAGGAAAAGAAGCCGTCAGTAAATTTTGGAATCTGCGAAGAAGAAATGAAGTTTTTATATTATGAAAACTAATCCTATATGGTGAGCACAGCGGCTAAGTTAGCCATATTTTCCACATACTCCAGGAACGGAAAAGACCATCTGATCTCTGAACGAAAGCAAAATGGTCTTTAGTGACCGGGCTTGAACGGGGTTCATAAGGTCTCCCTAATAAACCTTTTTCTTCTGAGCTAGGTCTTTTCGCCTTCCATGTAGAGACAGCACTCAGCCTCTTCTAAGACAGTCCTAGCTTGGGGGTGATAAGGTAGAACCATACATGGCCGTCAGATATCCAACAGACTAAGGTTGGAATGTATCCCCAATTGAAGCTCTAAAGAGATTGTCGAGAATAAGATCGAGGAACTTTTGAAGGAGTGAGGGAAAATGTCATTTCACCGGGCTAAAAAGAGGTAACTGCTCATTTAACTTTATCCAATCCAAGGGTCCGGAAATAACGTTCTGGAACGGTTCTATGGCTATGCTTAGTATCTCGGGAAAATGCGGTCTGGAGTATTGGCCCTGAAAAGTGCTCGTGGTGAGGTCCTATACGACAAAGCATTTACCAATAGGATCAACAACTTCATAATCAAGTTGATTCGAAACTACATTGCTAGCGCGGTGGAAAGCAGCAATCCTCTTATTCGGGGAGCGTTCTACCTGAACGCACCTTACCACATGACAGCTTGTGAACGCGGCTATATTCCCCCAGAGGCATTTCTATACCTGGATTCGAAGCAGTTGCTACAGGATAGATCAGAGGTTCCTCTCTTCGACGCTGCCAAGTATAAAAAAGTATAAATGCTGCGTATTCGCCCTATAGAATAATACAGATTAGTATTACTTATAGACTAGTTTATTTTTAAGGATTGGCCTAGATTTGGATCTAGTTTTAGTTTTTACGGTAGTAATATAGGCTAAGGGCCGTTTTCACAATCTTCGGTTAAACTGTCAGTAAACTTCCAGTTTCTAAACTGATAGTTAATCTAACTGTGACCGTAAAGTGCCAGTAAAAAAATTTCATTTTCACAACTATGAGTTAACAAACTTGAAGTTAAAGTAAAAATGTACTAGTTTTCATATATTTACAGTACATCAAATGTCAAAAGTGTTCCTTTTCATTAAAATACACTTGTAAAGTGCAAAAATGTCAAGGCCAATGTGAAACTTTCAGTTAAATTAGTTAACCAAGAGAAATTCGTCCGGTTAAATTAACTTCCAGTTGTAAATTAACTGAAATATTGACTCTAACTAGAGATTGTGAAACGGCATTTTTAACTAACTGCTGGTTATTGTTGCAGTTAAAGTTTAACTGGAGATTGTGAAAACGGCCCTAAGTAAGTTAGGTTAACGGTGCGGACTTCCATGAGCCTTTGTTGTTCTCTCAAACTATGGAAGTCCGTCGCCTGGACGGAGGCCACCTGAGGCAGTAGCATCTCCGCTGACCTCGCCAAGGTAGTGTCTTTTTTTAGCATAACGATAGTTTAAGATTTATGTTTTACTAGCTGGATCCCGGTGCGCCTCGCTTCACCCATCAATGTGGTGGATGGTTGTTTCACCTCTTCCCGCAGCATTATCCGTTGTAAAATATATACGCTGGCCATTTTCGAGATGGCCTACCAAATGAACCACAGTTGGATATCTCTTATGAACGTCAAATGAGAAAAATTGCCATACCGCTTCATTATTTCTAACATAACGTCCCATTTAATATTGTGCTATTTCGTTGATGGTATTTGCAGTACCAGCACCGAAAACAGCCATATCACTCCCCTTCGTGATATATTTGAATATGTATTTGATTGATTTGACGGAATTGCAAAGTTCAACATTTATGTGAGCATTAAACGTCTTGGACAATAATGGCGAATAGAGTACAACCCAACGATTGTCATCATCACAATCATAACCATTAACCTTCCGAGTTATCTCTTTGCCATTGACCTTAGTTGATCGACGATGATACAACGGGTAACCAAACCATCGTTCCCGATTACATTTTCAGAAATCAATGCTCTTGGATACCGCCTGGAGCATTTCAAACAGGCATCATGATTCAATCTCCTCCCATTATGGATTGCCAGTAAAAGTTATGAACAAATCTGACCATATTGACATTTGACATATCCTTTTCGGCACACAATGCATAAACGGTTATATCGATTTTCCAACTTTCGTTTCGAATTGTATTGATTTTCTTTGCTGAGCTTAACTAAAATTGTTAAAGGGACCGCTCGGCTGCGTCAAATTTATTATTTTTCTGTTCTTTTTCACGGTTTTGAATCTCCAACCGTTCCTGTAGAAATTCAATACCACACTTTCACTTTTTGCAAATCCGACGGCATCTTACTTTAATTACATCTAAAAATAACCAATGCAAAACCAGGGCTCACTAAGTCATAAAACCATTCCGAATTATAAAGAGGTGTCTAATACTAAGTTACAATTTTCAAAGTGGTCTTCGCCAGTGACACAATATTTCAATTTATTTTTTAAATTTTGGTTGCTACAAATTAAACTGAAAAAGGAAATGTGCGCCTACAGCGCCACCAGTGGAGAATTTTTTCAGTTTTTTTTTCCTAAACCTTCACATAGCAATTACGAAAAAAACCTGCAAAGAAAGTATACAATTTGGTCCAGCCGTTTTCAAGTTTTAAGCATCCGAACACAAATCACGTTCCATTTTTATATATATATGTATATGGATGAGGGCAGTAGTGTGGGCTTCCGCGAACTCTTAACGCTCAGTACATCTTGAGTCCGCAGAACCCCATCGCTTGGACGGGGCCAACTGAATCATCCCGCTTCTGCTAGTCCATGCCCAGATAGCTAGGCTAGTTAGGTTAAGTAAGTTAAGTTAGCTTAAGTGTTATTTTATACAAAAAAAAAATATACCTATACATAGTTTCTAAGTTTTTCTTCCCATTAAATTTTCTTAGAAGTAAGCAAAAGATAAAGATCTATAATAAGCTCGATAAGATAGTGACTAATTTAGAGCGCCTGCTGAGAGCCAATAAGTTAGATAGTTTCGAATAGGATAGAATAAGTAGCTTTAAGAATTAACTACATTTATATTAGGTTAGATATAAGATATGGGAATAAAAATGCTTAAAAAAGAGGTGGTGAGGTTAGATGTTTTTGAACCACCCTCCTATTTGAGAAGGCCTTAAATTGATTAGCTTTTCTAACATCTAATAAATTCCTTGAAATTAAATCGGTTTTAAATGAAGTTATCTTTTCTGGATTCAGCAGAGCGATAGTTTCCCCACAATACATCACTGGTCAAAATCCGAGCACTCGTTAAAAATCAAAAATTACGTTGCCGTTTACAAACATCACGAATTTTTCAAATCTTAGATCAGTGTTTGTTTGACGGGGTATTGCTTCCCACGTCCTAAAGTTTCAGGAAATTAAGGTTTATCCCGGAACTTCCGGTAGTAATATATTTGGCCTTTTCGGTCAAGTCTAACAAGTCCTTTACATTGATTGGTTTTGCAGATCGTTTGAAATTCTAAATGAAGTCATTTCCTTCCCAGTTTATCAGCAGCACTTCAACACAGTCAATACGAATCCGACCACGCACTTAAGTGTAACGAACAAAGTACGAAGGAAATGTTCATTATTTGCTAAAGTTCAGGAAAAACAAATTCTCTAGAAAAATCTTGTAGATTTACCACTATTATCGTTATGTGGACTAGCTTCTCCCAAGATTACTTTGGCACCAAATCTGGTACTCGTCAATTTCCCACTAGTGATGAACGTATTACTAATTTCCAAGAATTCAGCTTATTCCCTCTACGTTTTATACTGGGACTTTAATCGAGTAAGGATCCCACAACCCACAACCCAGCTAGTTTTATTTTAGAACGCTACATACTTAGGTTTCAGACCCTAGGTTACTTACTGCGGCATTCAGAAAGCAAGGATACGGGGTTATAACTTTTTGGGTTTCAATCTATTTTCGGGCAACCTCTGCCTTAGGGCCTGGAGCAATTCGTCCCAGTTGAGGCCCCCTCTTTCTGGCGGGCCTGAGTGTTGATTACATATCGAAATACTTAAAGAATTGGCATTGGTAGTCGAAAGCTACAGAATTGAAAAGTTGAAAACTTATGCATAGTGATGAATGTTGCTCTCCAGGATAACGAACCTGCGAGAGGTTATTCCACAGTCGAGTTGTTCTATTAACAAACGAATTCATATCTTGTTGAGTGCGTGAAAGGTAAGTGGTAATTTATAAGGACGACCTAATAATTCCAGCAATAAACGATAGAGAGAACAATGAAAACTAGTTGGGATGTGGGTTTGACCCCTTCGGTCCACACGATTAACTTCCCAGTATGATGAACGAAGATGGAATAAACTGACTTCTTACAAAATAGTTATACATTTAGCACTAAAAGGAAAATTGGCTAGTATCAGAACTGATGACAAAGCAATCCCGAGAGAAGCTAGTTCAAATAACTATTATAGTAGTGAATTCAAAAGATTTTTCTAAAGAACTTGTTTTTCCTGAACGTTAACAAACAAACATGTCCTCCGTATTTCGTTCGCTGCACTAAAACGGGTGTACAAATTCGTATTGAGCGTGCTGAAGCGCCGTTGGTAAACTGAGAAGTGAATGACTTCATTTGGAAATTCCAAACCTTTCCGGAGATGTTAGCAAAACTGTAACTGTTAAGTACTTGTCAGACTTGACCAAAAAGAACAAATTTTGCGGTAGCTACTGGAAATCCCGGGATAAACCGCAATTTGCTGAAACTGTATAACGCGTAGAAAACAATTCCCCGTCAAAAAGTGCTAATCCAAGGTTTGAAAAATTCGCGCTTTTTGTAAAGCGTAACGAAATTTTTGCACGATTTTGAAAGGTTGTCGGATTTTGACAAGTGATGTTTTGTTCGAAGTTTAGAACGGGTCTCATTCCATCGAGTTTATTAGATATTAGCAAAACTTGTCAATTTAAGGTCTTTCTGACAATTAGCCGAATTTAAACAAAAAAGGCCCGACAGAATATTATGAAATTTTTTTCATAGCATTTCTTCGTTAATATTCTTTTTTCGGCAGCTCAATGAAATCGATATAGTTTTTAGTTCGCGCGGTATCGTGCAGGTACAAAAATCATTAACGTCGCTTAAACAAAAAAAAACGGTTCGACCGAATTTTATGAAAATCTTTTCAGATCATATTTTGGTTAATACTCTTGAAACGGCACGTCTACTAAGTCGATATCTTTAACAGTTCGCGCGATATCGTGCAGGTACAAAAATCACTTATGTCATTTAAACCAAAGAACCGCTCGACCGAATATTATAAAAATCTTTTCAGTTTATATTGTCGCTAATACGCTTCGAACGGCACCTCAAGTAAGTCAATATCGTTCGTGGTTCGGGAGATATCGTGCAGGTACAAAAATCACTTACGTCGCTTAAACAAAAAAACGGCTGGACCGAATTTCATGAAAATCTTTTCAGATCATATTTCGGTTAATACGCTTCGAACGACACTTCAACGAAGTCGATATCAGTTTTGGTTCGCGCGATATCGTGCAGGAAAAAATGACCACATCCATACGCACATACACACACACACACATACTTCCTCCCAATTTTTTGCTTAAAATGCTCCTGGGACCTTGAAAGATGAAAATACGTTGAAATTTTCGATTTCGATTTTCGGACCGATTACAATAACTTCCTATACTGGGAAGTTAAAAATTGAATGCTATTTTAGATACTACGCAAAGAAATGATTTGAACATCTTGCCTTGGAGGATAGAAACATTAAATCGTCGAACGAAAAACTAGTTGCTTTCCAATGGTTTCGAAAAACCTGAAAAAATTAGTCAAGTACCTTTTTTGAGGTCTATCAAGTTTTCGATTGCACATAGAGCCACGTTTCAAAGTGTTTTATATTTGCCGTTATGCAGTTTCATGTCTCAAATTTTCAACATGTTAAGATACATACAAAAAAAAATTATATAAAAATAGTATAGTAATCTGCATAAGAATAATCATAGTAATTATTATAAAGCTATTAAATATTCAATAATATTCATTTTATATAAAATTTTAAATATTCATATATAATGTTGATACATTATTATAAATAGCTTTTTTAAGAAGAAGTTTGATAGATTGATATAAAGACAAAAGAATGCATTTAAAAAAATGAACCGTATAAATATGTATAAGTTTATTAATAAAATAGGTAGTAAAAATAGTAAGAAATATAGGAATCCGGATGCAAGTAATACTTTTACTGAAATGTTCTGCTAGATTGACATGAGATCAACCTACTGTAAACAACGATAGGCCAAAAGTCATTTTTGGATTAATTAATAGTAAAATATTAACTAAATATAGAAAGCATAGAGGTGTATATGACCCTTTTTGGGAAAGGTTCTGTTAGCTTGATATAAGGCCAGCAGAACCATGTGCTGAAATCCCCTAGTACAGTCTTCATATCGTAACTAGGCATTATGCTCAAATTTATTTGAACTGATCGTTGATGTGTTCTTCTTAATCTTCTGTTAGTGCATGTGCTGTAAGTAATATAAGGGTGAGAAATTGTGACGTGTCTTTCTCGGTGACGTCTCTAGTTTAGGACTGCGTAACCCTGATTTTCGTAATCAGCAACCCAAAAAATATATAGAGAACTAGTTTTAAGACGGTGTTACGTTTCGATACCCAATCGCTTTTTGAATTGGACTATTAACATGAGTAACAATACAATTTATTAAACTTTAAAGGTGTCTGACGGGTGTTTTTTATATATAACCATATTTATTATTAAGATATGATAACAACACTAACAAGCTATGCTTAAACCTATTTTTCCTATCAGACTTAACTAGCTTAATGGCCCTCCGCGGGCACTGTAAGCTAAATCCTATCTAACTTAATTGATTATGTTTATTTTGCCGTTTTACCTCTTTATTTATTTAAATTTTATATTAATTCTAAACTTAATGCTAACAATCTATTTTATAAAACTTAAGTTAAATGTTAAAAACCAACAAACTGGATACTCAAAAGTACGCCTAAACCCTAGAAAATAGCCTAGTGAGACGAAAGTCACCAGACTCAGGGGACAGGATCTGGTGGCTCTCGTCCGAGTTTTTTCGCCTGCGACAGCTGAGGCTTTACAATAATATGAGAACTCGGGGGCGGTAGCATTCAAGGCTACCGCTAGCTAAACTCAGCCTTAAAACTATCTACCTTTCTTATAACTAATCTTATTACAATGGTAATCGTATGACTATACCTAATTCCCCTACTGGGACCCTTATCCTACTTAGACTAACGCCTGCACTCACACCATGCATAAACAGGTTCCAATAAAACATACACATCAACCTACTTCGCCCTATTGATTCTTCCAGCCACCAGTACTTGGTACTGGTTCCGAAAGCTTCCTCCCTATCTGAAGGGCCGATTCGTGTGCTGAAGCGCAGGAGCTCTGCGCTCAGCCCATCTTTTCGCTCAAGTAACACCCTTTGATCCCGCGCCCGGCGACAAACGTGTTATATTTAGGGTACTCCCTTCCTGTTTTGTATCAGACCTAGTGAATCTAGCCACGGGAATGCTTCTGGTGATACATGTCCTGTCCGTCATGTAAGGTTATAGTAGTCTGGTTTGGGGTACTGAGAACCAAAATGAGGGAGTTGCCGTTCTCTGTCGCTCTTGCATCGTGGTTTTAGATCAATCTGATTAGGAAATTGCCTATCCTCATGGTTGCTGTTTTTCCGTATAGTTTAACATTGGGATTTTTTGAAACTTGACTCAGGTGTTAAGCATGCCCTTAAGCATTGTCTTTCAAACACCCTCATCTTCTCCATATATGATGGTGATATATTCCACCATACAAGGCAGCCGTAGGTAAGTACCGGTTTGACTAAGGTCTTGTAGCAATTCACCTTACCTTTGGAGTTGAACCTTTTCGTCATTTGGAAAGCCTTTCGGGCTTTGACTATAGCAGCACGTATGACTCTCTAAATCCTAGATACTAGCCAAATTCCTAGATACTTAACCTCGAATTTCTTTACCTGCGTCTGCGCCGCATGGCTTCGTATATAAAACTCTTTCCAGCTCCTCCTAACATCGCGTGAAGCCTTATTAAGAAGAGTTCTGAAGGGTTCGTTTCCCATGATTGATTTTCAATTTCCAATCATCAGCGTGACGCTCGATTTTCTCGAAGTCGTGTTGTAGTAGCGTCTGGATCACATCAATCTTCGGTCCCGTCCTGAATATGACGAGCTCATCCGCGAAAGCCAATGCGCTAGGAAAGGATCCAGCTAAATCGCTTCTATAAATGTTGAAGAGCAGCGGCTCCTTTTTGCAGCCCGTTTTTAATTCGAAAGACCTGTGAGGTAAAATTCCCCCCTTTGACCAGGAACTTCTTCCCCTTTATCATAACACAGATCACGCGAAGCAGAGGATTGCTCATTCCATACCTTGTCAGCTTTAGTAGTAGCCCCTCGATCCACATAGAGTCGCAAATCTTCTCCAAGTCAACAAGGCATGCTCCCGTACACTGTTTCTTACTGAACTTCCAGTTTATGTCGGACACCAATTTTGCGCAAGCATGGATAGTGCCATGTTGCACTCGAAGTCCGAACTGGTTGTCCGGAATTATTTTGTTTTCCTCAAGCCAGCTTGCCAGCGAACGGTTAATTACATCCTCAAATACTTTACTGATGTTTGGAAGTAAACTTTGTACCAGCATAATGGCGCGATAAAATAATGGGCGCCACTTATGCGAGGTATTACCCCCTTAGCCATAAGCCCGGAAAACTATGACCAAGGAGCCAATACCATACATAAGAAAGGAAAATAACTTCCGGAACTCCTACGCCGGCCACACGGAGTTATCTAGCTCGCCGGAGGGGTCGTGGGGTGTGTGGCCGGGGCTTACCGCGGTTGTTCACCACTTACCTGTGTCTGTGCAACTTTGACTTCCGTCCATCATTCTCCGGTCATCGCCTGAGCCGCGTCAAACCCTGAAAAGGAATGACCCCCCCCTCAACCATTCCCCAAGAAAAATTTTAACGCTTGGACATTCTATTATTTATAACCATTTAATCATCAAAACAACAATTACAAAGAATAACCATCAACCACGACAATAATTATAATTCCTTGTCCACTATTAAAATTAAATGATCAAATTCAACGAAATTAATGTTTCATTATTTTAGGTACATATGTATGAAGCTCAAGATAAAACGAAAACGCGCAGTAATGGCCAATACTCCTCGTTTTGTACAAATGGTATTACAAATGACCGTATAACCCAACGGAAGAACAATTTATCGGAACCAACACAAGGATTAATCAACACAAGAATAAAACAAAATTGATCTAACAAGGAGCAAAATACTGTCATAAATATTTTTAAATAGGATAAACCTTAATACTAACTACATGTAAAATTATGGGTTATTGATATGTAAAATCATGAACAAAATTGTAGTTGGTATATTTTTGGTGTGTGTGTGTCGTATATTTCGTTGTAATTTAGTGTATATTTGTGGTTGGAGTTAAATATAATGAATAAAATAAAAAAATAATTATAATTGTGAAAGTCCGCAAGGAAATGTAGATAAGATAAAATTAAATATAGTGAATATAATAACAAAGTATATATTTAAAAATCTGTATTTTCTTATTTGTTTTGTTTTTCTTTTCTTTTAGATATTGTTATGTTGTTCTTCGTTTAACTTAGAAAAACATTGTCTGGGATTTCATGACTAACTTATGACGTTTCCCAGCGGTTAATGCACTCCATCAACAACCTTCGCGCTCAATCACCACACTGCAATGTGACTGGTTTAGGAACAAGGAACAAAAAAAATGTTTGAATCCAGAAAGGCAAGACAATTTGCCCGATTTCTTGTATTTTATTTACGTCTTCAAAAGATGGTTTGGTAACTGATTTCCTCAATACTTTGCCGATTAACCTGTATAATCTGTAAGCTTGTCAATTCCTTTTAACATAATGAATCAACCACATGAAATTCACAAGCGTAGGAGAACACTTCGCTGCCAAGACGGCCATATTCCTTTTTCCGTCATAAATAACAATGAATATAAAAATACCTTATTATCCCTGCTCTTTTTGTGCGGTTAAGGATTTCCAGATATCCTGCAGGAACTTACAACCAAGTGCCAAGTTATTCTTCTTTATGGATTCACCAGCTTGTCTTCATCTCTGGACCCCAGCAATCAACAGCAATTTGAATTGACTGAGAGCCTTTTCGATACTTTCAAATTTCTCCAAATTCTTTTCTTATTTGTTAATTTTTTTGTGCTTATTTTTTCTTGTATTTTCGACTAGAATTCACAGCACCGAAATAGTCCTGATTGTTGCTAATTCGAAACGAAATTCTTATTTTTTTCAAATGAACTGAATAATGAAGGTTTTTTTGTCTTCCAGCCAGTCGTATGTGTACAAAACTGATTTTTTTCTTTTTTATTTAATCTTAAATTTTCCCGAACAAAAACTTTTGCAGTAAAAATCCTGCATCCGTCAAAATTCGAACTCATTTTTGTTTTTTTCCTTTCTCCCCGCCTACCTTTTTGTTCCGAACCCACTACTCGATTTTTCTCCCCACAGTAATTTTTAGTCAAGTAGATATTTAGGCAAAACTGACCGTTACAACTTATTGATTGGAGATTAGCAGGGTTTGATCTATCTTAATTTTCTTTGGGATCGGAGGGCGAAATGATTTAATAGTGCCTGATTCTCCAGGTCAAAGTTCCGTCGAACACTACTGTTCACCGAATAGACTCCCTGGCAGAAAGCCCCTACTGGCTGAAAGCCCCTACTGGCAGAAAGCCCCTACTAAATCGACTCTGGCCTGTCGTTAGCGTCTCGGTAGAGCTATCTAAGCTATCCTTTTCAGCAATTCCTCATTGTCAAGATACCTATGTGTCCTCCTAAAGATTTTATTTATCTGTGGATCTGGCGGGTAGTTTCCATTATTCCAAGTGTCTGGCAATAGATTACGTGACTTCTACTAGTATTCCGCAGGAAATATCAAAAAATCAGCGTTTATACCTACTATGACGTAAGTACGCACCAAGCATCTTTGCTACCCCTTATCTGCAAGGCGCTGCGGCTCAAGGTTCTTAGTAGCCAAATGTGTGCTGTATGGTCCTTACGCCTAAATAACTACCCAAAAAACAACGAAGAATTTATAATTTTATTGTTTGGAAAGACCCGTTTAAGCAAAATTATAGATTACATCCTCAACCCAATTACATTATTAAAATAAAAATAGTTATAAAATAAAAAAACGATCCGACAATCAAGACATCCATTAAAACAATAATTTATTTAATATTAGAAATTAGATTTTCCGCACATTTGTTTGGCAGTGAGTTTTAATTCTGGCAAGGACAATTAAATATCAGTAATTTCCGAAAGGATTATAAATTCAATTTGACAAATTTACGATTATAGATAAAAAGTGCAGTGGCTGTGGGAGGAGGGGGCACCCGGAGAATATGAAGACCTTAAGCCGTTAAAAGATGAACGGGGGCGAAATGCGACTACTTAACACAATTCTAATAAATGTCACACGCGATTGGACGCCACACGAAGTACAAGCATCTAAATAGTTGCAGGTCTCCATGGTCTAGGCAGATAATAAAACTGCAACTTGCATATTCCCTTCGATCGATATCGATGCGATTAATTCTCCTGGACCAATCATGCTTTGCGTGACCAAACATTCTGGGCGGAGCCTACCATTCGTCTCGCGAAAAAACGCAGCAAAGTCCAGAGAAAAAGGTGAAGAGAAACCCAGAAATGCAAATTTTTGCAACAGAATTGGCCACCAACAAAGTAAAAAAGAACGACTCCGCGGCCCCGCAATGATTTGCCACGTTAAGCCGGGAAACGGCGGAGGCTCGTTTAGGCTCTTCTTGTTTTATTTTCGCCGTGCAGGGAGGATGGGTGGCTTCCTCTGGCGGACTTGGATCTGGCTTCGACGGTGAAATAGGAGCTGGGCGCTGGGAAGCTGGGGCCGATTGTGGTCCGTACTCCATACGCAATGAAATATGAAAAAGACCAGTTCCGCGAAGTCTAGGTGCTTATTTTGGTCGAATCGATATTGCAAAAAGAAGGAGCTTATCCGGTTTTACATTTCCTGAAGCTTTTAGGTGTCCCAAATATTTGGCGACACAGAGAAAGCTCCAGTTACTGGAGCCATAAACTCTACGTGCACGAATATATCATGCTTAATTTCATACATAAATAAATGCATTCTTTTGGAGGGGTTTCTGCAATCTCTGTGAATTATAAATTCACTTTTTAACAAATATTAAAAAACGACTTTTCCATTTTCCTCTAGTTCCTATAAACAAGCATGTGCTGGGAAACGTTGTGGAAAATATACTTTTATGGTTACATAATTTATTAGAATAAATTTTTATATTAAGAAATAAATATTAAGAAGCACATAAAAAATTATGAAAAATTAAGACCTTTTACGCGGATCTTAAAATTAACTGAGACTACGATATCAGCTGGATGTGTTGTTGTCCATTTTTTTGTTAAAAATAAAGGAAAACTTTAATTCAGAGATCCTCAAACTATTGGAATAGTATTTTTTAGGGTTCAGGCGCTGACCGTCGAAAAACGTGAGTTTTTTAAGCTAAGGTTGGTGTAAAAAATTCAAATTTTGTTCGATTGCCAGCACCTGAAACCCTAAAAAAATACTAGTCCAATTGGTACAAACCATACATTGTCGTAAAGGAAGAGAGCCTGTCGATCAGTATACATTTTGAACTGGTTAGATGTATCGTTCCCGAGATTTCTAGCCATTATACCATGTTGGCACTAAACCCAAATTACATTTTTTATCGCCTATTTTCATGAATTCTGGTTATTTCAAAATTATCTCATACCATGTTCGCACTGAGCCGAAATTACGTGATTTCGGCTATTTTGGTGATTTCGCTCAAATCACGTTCAAAATCATGTGATTTCCCATGTATTCTTGTGATTTCGAAATCATCTCAAACTTCGTAATTTTGGCAAAATTACGAACGAAATCATGTCGAAGCCAATACTCAAACCTGAAAATCGAATTCAGCTCAATTCAGCACGTCTCTCTTGATGGTGAACTTGTCAGTTTGACACATTTTAATAACACAATTTTGATTATGCAGATTTTAACATTCTTCAAAATACAAAAACCCAAGATATATTAAATAAATAAGCTATAGGCTTTGTTATAAGAGGAATTGCTATTGAAATTCGGGCAGAAAAAAACGAAGACATGAGTAGTGCTAGGAAAAACTGTCAAACGAAATCATTTCAATCCAGTGCGAACGGTTCTACATAATTTCAAAATCACTTTCCGAAATCACCTAATTTCGGCTCAGTGCGAATATGGTATCAGCTATCTCAAAATCAAAGCCTATGCTCAAACTTAAAAATCGAATTCAGCCCAATTCAGCAAGTCACGATACTGAAATTGTCAGTTGGACATTTTAACAACAGATTTTACTTTGATTTTGAGCTACATAATCTTCAAAATGCAATAACCCATGAAATATAAAAGAAATAAGCCATGGGTTTTAGTACAGTCAAACTGTCACGAAAAAATAGGGAGTCTCCGAAAAATGACTTACCGAAATTTGACTTGATGAATCGTTAGGGGGACATGTAATGAAGTTAATGTCAAATTTCCGAAGTCCCCCCTCCCCCTGTTTTTGAGAAAATCCAAAAAATGCGTCCAAATTTTGAAATGCGTTTTTCTCAGAATCTATGGGTTTTGGTGAAAAGCTTATTTAACAAAAAATATAGAGGACATTGTTACATTTTGGGTGTTTTCAATGATGCAGGATGCTTTTGCAGACTTGCACGAAAGCAAATGACGTTGACTGACAGCTTAAGCAACATGCAAAAGCAAACAACATGCATCATTGAACATAACTCATTATATGTCAAAATTGTCAGCTGACAAGCGTGAAATTAGTGGTTCCACTAATTACGTATTGCGAGAAACTGAAAACAAAATGGATAAAAGAAATTTAAAAACATTAATTGGAATTGTTGAGAACAAAATTCTAGTAGAAAGTACGAATACGAGTAATGTCTCCCATTTCGTGCAGAGAAAACTGAAAAAGAAATCATTATTGGTAAAATTAATAATGAAAAAATGAGTAAAACAACAATGTATGGCAGCACTGACGTGTCTTCTTCTTCAAAATTACATCTGCAAGTATTTGAAAAAGCTGGCAAAGTATGGAATCATTTGCTTTTAAGTTTTAATCATTGAACACTGTGCTTTTGCAAGTTGCTTCATTGAACAACATGCAAAAGCAAATATGCCGCAAGTTTGAATCATTGAAAACGCCCTTTATGTCATTGAAGTGACGTCATCCGACTTGAAATACAAAAAGTGGGTGGCGCTGAAGCATCAAAAAAGTGTTTCGTTAAAAAAATAGATTTTTTGCAATGATGTAAATGAGAAAGTTGTTCGTCACAAAATCGGCTACAACTTTTATTTAAACTATTTTTTATAAAACTTACCGTTTTCGAGCTGTAGGCGAAAAGATGCAACCCAGCCTAGTTAACGGTTCTTTTGTTACTTTCGCCCGGCAAGTAGGCATAGTTTGGACAAAAGACCGGTTTCTAGCATCTGCCTAATCCACTACCACACGTACATTTTTCAGTTGCTATGTAAATTTCGTATAGTAAAGGCGTCCAAACTTTGCTCTCTTAGTCTGCTTACACACCAAACTCGACATCGACATGACACGACGAAATTCGACAACATTTTTCTGTCGCGACACACATCTATTCTTATCATTAAGCGAGTCTATTCACACTGAATTCGACATCGACACGACACGACAAGATTTTCTGTTATGACACCCATTTATTCTTATTATTAAACGAGTGTATTCACACTGAATTCGACATCGACACGACACGACAGAACTCGACAAGGAAAAAAACCGTTACCGACGAAGGGCTTCACATTCAAATCAGTTTATATCCACTGAAGGCGACACGAGGAAAAACGTCGAACGACGACTTTCGACACGTCGAGTACTTATGCAGTGACTTTCGTTGTGTCGAGTGGTTCTGGTTGTCGAATGGTGTCGAATTTGGTGTGTACGAAGATTCAACAAAATTTTTTTTGTCGATGGACGTTTTGTAATGTCGTGTCGATGTCGAGTTTGGTGTGTAAGCAGCTTTAAAATGAGTGTCTGTTTCGTTTGTGAGACAAGTGCTATAAATGATAAGAGCACCGTGGGGCCAAAAGCTCGACAGTCATTAATAAAAGCAAGCAAAATCAGAGGTGATTCTGCCATCCTAAAATTGCTTGAAGATGAAAGCATCCCTGTCGAGGTTCACATCCGGTGCCATAAGCTTTATGGAGATGAACGTTGTTCTGCGACTGCGGCTGGTCAAAAATCGGAAGGTTCAAAAATGTTTTTGTTTTGCAGAAGTCGATTGGATTCATAGGAAAACGATGAGTCCAAGCCCGGCCCATAATCGTATTCGGAACCAACTGTCGACAGCTATTTCACGGCTATTTCACGCGAGGGGGTGGCCAATAGGAGTGGAAGGGGGTGGCTTTTTAAATTTTTAATATCAAATTCGTAATCAGCGACCCCGAAAACATAAATATACATGCATTTTGATTGTGTTGAATAATATACGCTATTTCACGCGAGGGGGTGGTCAATAGGGGTTGAAGGGGGTGGCTTTACTAGTTTTTAATATCAAATTCGTAATCAGCGACCCCGAAAACCTATAAATTGACATGCATCTTGATTATGTTGAATAATATACGCTATTTCACGCGAGGGGGGAACGCGAACGGAAGAACACAGGTTATCAGATTCCAAGGATTTCTATCTAATGAGATCGAAGTAACCTCTGGAGTTCCTCAGGGTAGTCATCTCGGTCCCCTACTCTTCAATATCTTCATCTCCGATCTTTCCGAAAAATTAGCAAATATTCCACATCTCTTTTACGCGGATGACCTCAAAATTTATAGTGTCATTAAGACCCAAACTGATGCTTCCTTCTTGCAGACAAAACTCAATGCCCTACACGACTGGTGCACTATGAACAAACTGCAACTTAACACCAGCAAATGTCATGCAATTACCTTCTCCCGCTTAAAAAACACACAGACCCATAACTATTATCTCAATGGCATAATGTTGAATCAGGTTGACCATATCGTAGATCTAGGCGTCGTCCTAGACAAAAAACTCAATTTCAACCTACATTACGATAATATAATTGCCAGAGCCAACAAACTTCTTGGTTTCATCAAGAGGAGAGCCAAAGAATTTGGTAATGTATGGGTCACAAAAACACTCTTCTGTTCTTTAGTCCGCCCTATCCTGGAATATGCGTGTCCTATCTGGGATCCTTTATTCCAAGTGAGCAGTAGGAGGATCGAATCCATTCAAAAGAGATTTCTTCTTTTTGCCTTGAGACATCTACACAACCCCCATGACTACCATACCCTGCCACACTACTTGGACAGGCTCAAAGTGCTTGGTCTCATGCCGCTATCTAGCAGGAGGAAGCTGCTCATATCTTGCGTTGCCTTTGACGTCCTAAGTGGAAAGCTTAAAGTGCAGTTTCTGTCGGACAGAATCAAATTGAATGATGTAGTCCGACACACACGACACACTAAACTACTTAGGGAATATCCACACCGCACCGATTACGCAAGGAACGAGCCCGTCAACAGATGCTGTATGGTTTTTAATAGCCATAGCTCCTCTTTCTCCCCTTCCCTCAACAAGGCATCCTATAAAAAAATACTCAAATCCCTACTAACATAACCCCTCCTGACAATTGTAGGTTTTTAGTAGCTAACAGTAGTTATATGAAAAAGACTGTACACTATGTTTTAATCTAAGTATATGTATACCTAGTTTAAGTGTGCCTTGTTTGGCGAATAAATAAATAAATAAATAAATAAATAAATAGGGGGCGACGGGGGTGGCTTTTCTAATTTTTAATATCAAATTCGAAATCAGCGACCCCGAAAACCCCCGAGTAAGAAATTTTGTATTAATTACTTGATTTATCGACTTTTGGCCAGCTTTTTGGGAATCGGCCGCACTGTGTGTCCCAGCCTTCAATTCGAACGTATGTTTTATTTGCGGTAACAAGGGAAAAACATTTTGAAAGACACTTCTGAAGTGAAATCATCTTCTGTTCGTGATGCTTTGATGAAGATTGTAACACTCCGAAAGGATGATCAGAGTCAGACAATTAAAAACAAGATAAAAGATGTGGATTTAGTACAAGTGAAAGCTCGGTACCATAAGAAATGTTATTCAAAACTTCTAAGAAGGAATAACGAATGTGTCGAACAACTTAGACGTCCAACCACAAAAGTCGATAAAGTCATGGAGATTATTTTATTTATTTATCAGTGCGCTCTTAGCAGCTGTGCGAATCGGTCGTGATTGTCAAAGCGGATAAAAAACAGTGTAATACCATAAACACGAGCAAAGGTGTTTTTTCTTAGCTCGTCGTATTACTCTTCTTTTTCCTTTCGTCGTGGTTTTTTTAGAAAAGTGTAAGGCAATCAAATCGAGTTTCAATTTAAAAATTTTAAGTGCACCGTAGGTGCTAATGCACCCAAAACAAAAGAGAAGGTGATCAGGACACCAATAGGTACTATCAAGTGAATGTGCAGATATAACAAAATAAGAAATAAAAAGGGAAAACCAAAACCAAATAAATAAGAAAATACAACAATTAATAGTAACATAAAAATCCATTTACTATTTAAAAAATTCTTAATTTCCATTCTTTTCTTACTTCTTTATCTAACCTTAAAAAACACGCATAGCACTGCCAGCACTGAAGGGCTAATTTTTTAGCACTTAAAGCTGAAACAACGACAGATTGCATAACTTTAGGTGAAAGGAAAAACGCCGTCCAAGGAATAAAGCACGCAAAAAAAATGCCGCCTACGGGCGGAAATAGATTTGCTCTGCTTGATCCAGATGGGATAACTACGAGCAGAAAAAGACCTAAACATAGCAAACAAACTTTGATGACTTCGGATTATCCAACCATAGAAGAAACGCTATACCAAAATAAACTGGGTGCAGATCCCAAATACATCATAATAGAAAGTGATCAGGAAAACTTAAAGCCAGCTCAAATACCTCCGTATCTATTGCAAAAAGCAATAGAAGATATCACAAAAAAAATAAAAACCAGGAAAACACTAAGGGACGGAAACATCTTACTTCTAGTCGCTGACAAGGCGCCTGCGGAAAGGTTAATAGAAAAACTAAAGAAGGTCGGCAACTACAAAATAAAAGCCTCCTTACACTCAAGACTAAATCAAACAAAAGCGATTATTTACGAACCCTCCCTAAAATATTTCCAAAAGGAAGACATATTAAAAACCCTACAACTAGCGGACAATAATATTGTGGATGTAAAAATCCTAACAAAAATAAATACGGAGACTAACGAAAACCAGCCCACAGGTGCCCTAATAGTTTCTTTTAACTCGTACCAATTACCAACGTCTATCGACATCTTTTATGAAAAGGTGAAAGTAACCCCGTATATACCGGCACCATTACGCTGCAGAAATTGCTGGGAGCTCAGGCATCATGAAACGCGTTGCACAAATCAAAGAGCGTGCGCAAAGTGCGGTGTACCTGTCCAACCGGAACAACAACATGTTTGCACCACCAAGGCGTGCATATCCTGCAAAGTGGCAGGGACACATACCACACTAGACCGATCCTGCCCCCTATTCGTAATAGAAAAGAAAATAATGGAGCTCAAAACTCGGTATCATTTAACAAACTTTGATGCCAGAAGACGCTTTTACGAAGAAAACCCAGAATTAAGGGCGAACAGAAACACCCCCATTGTAGAAAACTCAATGACGCCACAATACTCCCGGGAGATCATCAGTCAAACAACACCCCAACAAACAAGTCCAACACCAGGAACAAGCAACATGACCTACGCTCATTTAGTTAGACAACAATCAAATGTGAAATCAGATACTATTTTAACTAATAATCCTACAACAACCGAAACCGCAAATCCTCTTACTCCCCAACTAGAAACAAACCAAGTAAACAAAAAAATTACTATTACAAACACAAACAACACTACAAAAAAAACTATCAATACAAACAACAAAATACTGATTAAAACAAATAGTACCCCAAAAAAAGAACACATCACAACCACTATCACTACTAAACATAACAATACGGACAACAACTACGCCACAAACATAGAACAACAAGAATCCGAGACCCTCAATTACTCAATCGTTGGAAACACAATTCCAACGATCTACACAACCGAAGACGCAAACAAAAAATTATCCCTAACACCACCAAAAGAAAAATTAGCCTTTGCAGAGGCATGGGCTACACAATTTTCGAAGAATTACGAAAAACTAAAAACGCCTAAAACCCCAGAAGACAACATTATGGCAGTCTCTGAGGATGAATCTTCATTACCAACACCATGATTTCCAAAAATGCGTACCAAACTCCAACAAGCTACAACATTAACCATCTTCAAGGCAACTACACCAACATAGGCCAGCAAAACCTAAGAGATACAGCTTCCACGAGCACAGAACCAACACAAAACATGAACAGGGGCAGCGATTTCAACAAACAGTCGCTGAAGACCCTCACACTATTACAGTGGAACATTAACAGCTTCTTTGCAAACAAAAGCGACCTTGACTTAATTTATCATGCCAGCAAACCAGACGTATTGGCACTCCAGGATACCTACCTCAAAGACAACAACCGAAAACTAGCATACAAAGACTACAAAATCTACACTCACAACATACATCAACCGGACACAGGACGAGGTGCCCTGGCGATCCTCGTACAAAACACCATCACATCAAGAGCTCTCCCACTAGAAACGGCCCTAAACGCACATGCAGTCACGCTACTTCTACCTCAGCCACTTCACGTGGTCAATATATACATCCACCCCCACACCACACTAGCCATCTCAGACCTTAATAATCTTCTGGTACAAATACCTCACCCACTAATAATAATAGGCGATTTCAACGCCCACAATCAAATATGGGGCAGCAACTACAAAAATCAAGCAGGTCGTATCCTAGAGCAATGGCTCGATGATACAGACCTCTGCCTACTTAACGACGGTACACCCACTCATTTTAGTACCTCCAACACACTCACAGCAATAGATCTTACTTTCACTTCATCCACCCTAGCCCCCCATACACAATGGTCAGTTACCCCACTCCCCAAAGGCAGCGATCATTTTCCAATTCAAATCACGCTTAAACATCAAATACATACAACACGACACGTGCCACGTTTTAAAGAGAACAGAGCGGACTGGACAGCATACAGACTCTCGATCTCACACTACTTGGACCTCCATAAAGAAACAACAAACATAGAAAAAGAATCAAGTACTCTCAGAAAAGCAATAAGGCAGGCAGCAAACGCGGTCATGGGCACCACTACTCCGCACATTAAAACAAAACCCAGGTGGCTAAATGGCTCAGTTGCCTATAAAATAAAAGAAAAAAACAGAACCTGGAGAAAATACAAGCGAAACCCGACACCAGAAAACGCGCTGGACTACCGGCAGAAAAACGCCTCAATGAAGAGAGTCATAAGACAAGCCAAAAAGGAACAATGGGTTTCTTTCTTATCGGGTATAACCCCAACCTTAACCACACAAGAACTGTGGCACCGTATAAAAACATTCAAGGGTAAGCCAACCTCACCCTTAGCTTCCGTCCAGCAGGGCGACAAGCTCTTAACGAGCCCGGAGGACATAGCCAATGCTTTTGCAGAAGAGACCAGCAGGTACTCATTTTTATCCGCCACAAACCTACAATCACGCTCAGAGAGTAGCGCAGGTACCCAAGAATCGCTAAAGATCCTTACAGCAAACATCACTCCTAGAGAGGTCATATACACACTGAACTCTTTTAGGGGCTCCACACCAGGCATAGACGGTATCACATACAGAATGCTGTCCAACTCACCACCTTGTTGGCATAGTAGATACACGAACATGTTAAATAAGATTATGGCCACCGCACGCTTCCCACAGGACTGGAAGGTAGCCGTCGTGGTCCCGATCCCCAAACCTCACTCTGGTGTGCTCACCTTTACCAATCTGAGGCCAATACATCTCCTCAAAACAAGCTCAAAAGTTTTTGAAAAGGTCTTAGGGTCAAGAATATCTTGGGCGCTGGAACAGCTCCTACATCCGTCACTGATAGCTTTTAGACCGGGCAGGAGTGTGCAAACCCTCCACCTCGAGCTAGAAACCAATTTACGCGACGCTTTTCGTCAAAGAAAACATGCAGTAATGCTATCAATGGACCTAACAAAAGCTTTCGACAGAGTACGAGCCTGCTGGATCTCCAAACAGCTGCACGAATGGCATTTCCCTCTGCAGATAATAAATCTAATATCAAACTTCCTCGCAAATCGTCAAATACTCGCGAGAATTCGTGGATATTATAGTAAACCCCACCCACTGAAAAACGGCCTACCACAAGGCTCTCCCCTCTCAGTGCATCTCTTCAACATTTATACACACTCTTTGGGTGCTTCACTTGCAAATATAGAAGGCCTAGCTCATTGGATATACGCGGACAATCTAATCCTCCTGGCGGCAGGAGAACACAACAGAGTCCAGGCGACATTAAATAAAGCGTATAACATTGCTTTCAAATGGGCAAACATTAGAGATGCTCAATTCTCCCCCAATAAAACCGAGGCTCTTCACATCTGCCGCAAGCGCTCATGCTACCCTGCACAAATCCGCTTAAATAGTCAAACCATACAACTCAAAAACGAAATACAAATCCTGGGGCTAACATATGACAAAAACCTACTATGGAGGGCACAAATCAAAGCAACAACCAGAGCTATAAAAATTCGCAACAACATGCTGAAATCCATATGCACAAACAGAGCTGGCCCACCCGCTACGCTTGCGGTGAACATTGCCAAACAACTGACTCTCGGATGCCTGGATTTCGGTCTACCCAACTACGGCTTCTCCTCCGTAACCGCCCGCAAACCTTTGCAAGTTGCTCTCAACACCACTGCTAGGATAGCGCTAGGGGCATTACCTAGCACCAACCTAGATGCTCTGAGCATTGAGGCTGGTTTCATAGACATAGACTACAGAAGAGACTTACTCCTGCAGAAGACAATAGCGAAAAACTTACTTTCCTCATACAAACCGCTATACCACACCCTAATGTACTGCTGGGACAGGCGACACGAAACAGTTAACAGCTACACACCATCGCTGCTACGCGGTCTTATAGGCATGCCTGATGAGGCAAAGAGCATACCAAACAACCACCCTCCAATAGCAAACACACCCTTCCCTCCCTGGTTAGTGGACCCAAAACACATAAATTTCACGCTGAGCAAATACCTAAAAGACAACACCAGCGCATTAATCTACAAGAAATTGCACTTCGAACAAAGGGACCAATACACAAATAGTAACCCAAACACAATCTTCTTGTACACTGACGCATCAAAATCAGACACTGGAACGACGTACGCATTAACGGACGACACAGGGACCCCCATCGAAGTAGGAAGGCTACCTGACGGTACCAGCGCCTACTTCGGTGAGTTATACGCAATTTGGGAAGCGGTTGACTGGGCCAAAAGATCACGCGTTAACACCGTCATCTACTCAGACTCCTTGGCCGCTTTAAAGCACATTAGCAACCCGAAGGCCACCAGCCCACAGACGGACTACATAAAAGAAACGATCCACAAACATGATATCACACTAGCTTGGTGTCCAGGTCACGTGGGAATTCAGGGAAATGAAGCGGCCGACGATCTAGCGAAAAATAACGCACCCCGGATAATCACGAAGGAGCCTCCAAACCTGGACAGAACCGTAAACATTATCAAAGAAAAAATCAAACGCAGCAAACAAAACAGATGGGACTCCTCCACCTGTTTCCTTAAAAAAATTTGGCCTACGGCATGCGCCCCAAAAATTCCCCCCTGGACCCGACCAACGACGATCATATTCACCAGGTTACGACTAGGTCACTCGATGGCTTTCAAAAAGTACATTTATGACAAAACATCACCACCAACATGCCCTTACTGTGACGTCCCTCTTACAGCGGAGCACTTCTTTTTTACATGCCGAGAAGTAACAAACTCACTGCGACGCCTCAACTATCACAAGCCAGCCCACGAATTGCTACAGCCAGACAGAGACCCGACACAGACTCTTTTCCCACTGTTAAACGACCATGGCTTACTAATTGACCTCAGACCATCCATAAGGACTACACAGACAGATCCCGCACCCAATAATCACCACAGAAGTTAACCTTTTAAATAACATAGCCCACCAGCCCTAGATAATAAAATACTAACCAGATACTTTTACCACTAATTTAGAAGTAACTACAATTAAGCGCAAGCCTACTAACCCTAGACAATAACCCTACAGTATTCAACCCCCCAATTACTAACACCCCCGGTTCTGGCCCAAAAGGCGCACCAGCCGCGGGCCAAAAATTATTAATAGCTGTTAGCGTAAGGTTCTTATATACTTAGGCTAGGACTATCAATAAATAAATAATAATAATAATAATAATCATGGAGATTATCTTTTCCTTCATTGCTAAAAGTCGGGACAAGCAGCAACAACGATGACCACAGAGAAGAAGTAGGCGCAGAATCGGGGAATATAACATGTACCGAAGAAATCAGAAGCAATTCCCCAAACCAACCAAGGATAAAGAGGGCCCGTCGTTCTACAAAATATAATTATTGAGTTAATTTGGACACATCGGCAAGCTTCAACTCGAAAACGGTAAGTTTTATAAAAAAAAATAGTTTAAATAAAAGTTGTAGCCGATTTTGTGACGAACAACTTTCTCATTTACATCATTGCAAAAAAAACTATTTTTTTTTTTTAACGAAAATAGCTATAACACTTTTTTGATGCTTCAGCGCCATCTACGTCTTTCAAGTCGGATGACGTCACTTCAATGACATAAAATGTAGTTAACAATGTCCTCTACATTTTTTGTTAAATGAACTTTTCACCAAAACCCATAGAATCTGAGAAAAACGCATTTCAAAATTTGGACGCATTTTTTGGATTTTCTTAAAAACAGGGGGAGGGGGGACTTCGGAAATTTGACATTACATTACATGCGCCCTAACGATTCATCAAGTAAAATTTCGATATGTCATTTTTCGGAGGCTCACAGATTGACTGTACTATTTTGCAAGAAGAGAAATTAGTTACTGAAATTTGGGCAAAAAAAAATTGAAGACACGCTTAGCGCTAGAAAAAACTGTCAAACGAATTTCATTTCAATTCAGTGCGTTATACATAATATCGAAATCGCTTTCTAAAATCACCTAATTTCGGCTCAAACATGGCATTACCGAATTATCAATTGATAACATTGTTCCCTTACTAAGACACTGTAGAATATTGATTTACGCTGATGACATCAAATTGTATCGGCACATAAAGAGTATGGAGGATTGCAAACTTCTGCAGACTGACCTTGATAGAGGTCCCGCCAAGGTCCCGTTTTCCATGCGCAGTAGAATCCCCGCATGCCGTTCCCGTCCCAAGATAAATAGAAACTAAGGTATGGGACAACGAACAAATCAGCCCTAACCTTAAAATTTAGTTACGTCACAATGTTCAGTTGACTTGAAATTTTAATGTACACAATGCTCGTGTTCACACCATTTTAGCGAAAATGATTGGATGTTAGAATACATCCTACTAAAAGTACCGCTTTTAAAACGACGGCTTAAAAAATGTGCTATACCTATAAGAAATGTGAAAAAATATGTGTTAAACCCCCGTTCGAAACGTTTTACAGTCCGAGAAAGAACCAAACAAGTAGAAGAAATTAAATAAAACCATAACATAATATATAGTATTATTTTTATTCACTTTTAAATTCAATTTTAAAATTTTGTTGTTATGTGAAAATTTTACATTTCTTCTGCTGAATACTGAACAATGTGACGTCATTAACAACTGTCAAAATGTTTGTCCCATACCTTAGTTTCTATTTATCTTGTTCCCGTCCCTTAGCCTAGTCGCAAAATTTCGAAGGGGAAATTTGAAAATACAAAAGCGCATTTCTTATCAATATGTGCCCAATTTTTATTTGTGTGCAGCTTTAATTTCCCCAGCTGCGCGCTCCGGCATCAACTCTTTTGGCGGAACCTCTAACATGCTATTTCCAGGATTGGCTTTAGCGCATCAGCTATGAGGCTTGAATCGGCTTTCAAAAATTTTGGGGGGATTCAATTTTTTGGCCATTGCATGAATCGCGGTAACGATTTCCGTCTTTGATGCAGCACGGGTTGTGATTTTTATTGGCTGTGCATTGTTGCTGTCTTCCTGAGGTTCCTGTGCAAATGAACCATTCAGGGCTGCGAAGAAGTAATCTCTCCATTTTTGGAGTTGCTCCTCGTCGCTGCACAACAGCCTTTCGTCCGCACTCTTACCGGCATGTTTTTAGTAGAGTGCTTTCCCGAGAGCTGTTTAGTGATTTAGTACAGCACCTTACAGTTGCCTGTGGCTGCCGCGTTTTCCGCTTTTTCTGCGATCTCATTTATTTGCTGCCACTTATCCGGACACTTCTCTTTACCTCCCGGTATAATTGCTAGTATTCCCGTTTAAGTTGACGACGTCTTTCCGGGTCGCTTGTAAAGTTTTCGTTATTTTTGAGGGCCTTCTGCGTTCTATTTTTTTGCCAGGTTGTGCCGAGATCCAGTATTGCTGGTTTCTTTGGACATAACCGATGCTCTTTCCGCTGTCGTCAAGCTCCCTTTGTTGTACTCCACAGCTCCTCAATAATTGTGTCGTCAGAAACGGTTTGTTGGTTTAATATTTGTTTCAGATTCCCAGCAAATACGCGCCTTTTAATGCTTTCCCGCAGAAAATCTGTGTTAACCGTCTACGGTTTATGGCGTCGAGTTGGACGTTTCCAATTGCGGCGATTTTAAGGCGAATAGTTGCATTACCGAATGGTGGTCACTTCCAGTGTCTGCTCCCCTAAGGCTGGTCGTCCACTGGAAGCGTATTCGAGCGGCTTTGCGCTTCGGCAATACAAATGAGTCGCTTGTAGCCGCTCATATGTATGGCCGTAGCGCGAAGCCGCTCGAATACGCTTCCAGTGGACGACCAGCCTAAAACTCGTGACATCCTCCAGAATAGTTTTCCTTCTGCGGCTGACGGCCACATAATCTATCTGATTTTTCGTTCTACCATCGGGCGATACCCAAGTCTCTTTGTGTATCTTTTTGTGACAAAAGTTAGTTCCGCCTACTATGAGTTGGTGGCAACTACAAAAGTCAACGAAAAGCTCACCATTGTTATTGGTAACTTGGCTTAGGCCTTGATTTCCAATTGTGTGTTCTAGGCCGATGTTGTCACGGCCAACCTGTGCGTTTAAGTCACCCATTAATACATTGATGTCTTGCCTTGGAATAGAGCGAAAAGCCTCATTCAGCAAAAATAGAATAGAGCAAAAAGCCTCATTACGCGTCTTCAGCTTGAGCATAGCATTGGACTTCCATAGTAGTTCTTAGTCTGGCACGCAGGCGTACGGTAGTAATCCTCTCAGAAACGGTACGGTAGTAATTCTCCAGCTCATGAGACTGGACCTGGCTTCTTTGGTGATTTCTTTGGTATTACGCCAACGCCACTTCTACGGCTTTCAGTTTGATTTCTCCCATAATATAAGAAGGACTCACCGCTTGGGCAGATATATTCCCACGCATCGGGCCATCTGGTCTCGCTAAGTCCCATGAGATTGATTTTATATCGAATCATCTGTTGAGGACTTGATTCAGCCGTCCATCTGCAAGCATTGTTCTCACATGACATGATCCGGTTCGAGTCCTTGTTTGAAAAGCAAAGGTCGTCGTCGTGTTGTCCATCCGGTTCCGAGGCATTGTTTGCCGATTCGTAGCAATGGTGTTTTTTTATGGGAGCGGGTTGCTAACCCTCAGCCCAACCACCCTTTAGCTCCTTCCGAAGAAGTACCCCAGGGGCACCGCGGGGAGGTGGGATTAGGCCTTGCTAACAGATCTGCTGGGTGTTTGTCTGCAGTGAATCTTCTCGGGTTCTGACAAAAGTGACAAATCGGTTGTCGCCACCTTCCGAGGTTATTGTTAGCCGTTCGCCCCCTTCATAATGCTGGATGGTTTTTTGGCAAAGATGTCGAGCGTTTTGCAGACATTTATAGGTTATGTTTGGGGACCAGCCTACCAGGGTCCTTGACCTATTTTTTACCTCTTTTACAAGGTGATATTCGGTCGAAGTTGATTCATGTCTTGGCCGAGCCAGGCCACTTTGCCAAACATCTTCTGCCCGTTAGGTTGGATGGTTGTTTATGTTTATTCTTTTCTCTTCCGTCTATAATAGGTAAGTTAAATGGATGGTTCTATGGCATCGTCCGAACTTAATAAAATCTAAAGAATTTGCTTTGTGAGGATATATGTAGGTAATCACCAAATAAGTGACTTCGTTGTGAGTTCACTAAATTGCTGTAAGGTTGGATGACAACAAACCCTTTCTTGTCGGATTAATCACGTCTTCATGTCCAACTTCATCAACAGGGAAATCGAACCCGTACTTGGCTTAAAAACAACAATCGTGATGAAAATAATAAAACCTGAACCCATCTTCCTCCTGTCGCCATGAAACTAGCGATATATCCATATTCGCATATATTTCGCATTACATTAACCTATGCGATGGAATGCCCATATATTTTGCAATGATGAATACCACTCCGCCTCATAGTAGGTCGAACAGTTACCCTTACCTTCGCTTTGCTCGTTTTTTTAAGAATCTTCACAGTTGATGTTGTTCTAATTTTCTTTTGTGTGTATAGCTCTCGTGGAAACATAATTATACTTTACAAAACCACACCTCCTTCAGTCGTCGGCCCGTGCTGTAATATAAAAATACTACTTTCGCCCTCTTCTCTAAAACAACTCTCTTATTTCAATCGGTTCGTCGAAAACCACTTTTAAGTTAAGAAAAGTTCACTAAACTTATCAGACGCCACACCGTTTGCTCAGCAATCGACTTCTTGAACCACCGCAAAAATGGAGCTGTCCTGACAAAATTCTATCGCTATCGATTGCTCCACCAAAATAAACGCGCTCTCTCGCTTCCAGGGAAATCTTATACACGCAACACCAGATTAGCCTATTCGACGTATTAATCCACCTGCAGCCTTCCAGCAATCTATTTGTTTAAAGTTGTTCTTCTTACCTTTTTTGCAGAGAGAGATGCTTGATTTTAATTTATAAATACAAATATTATTAATAATGCGAATTTGTTCGCGTAATTTTGAAAATTTCTAATTTATTATAATTTAAAATATTACACCTTTGTTCAAACTACCTTAAGGTAAAGAACAATATTGAGATCGGGTGGGGAGTGATGTTCAATCTCATGGCAAATTCCCGATATGACGCCTCCCACACCTCAGCCCAATCTCGTATTACGAGTGCAGTAGGTAAGGCGTTAATGTAGAGGGCATGGTAGTAGCAAAAATTACTCAGAAAGATACGACACTGTAATCCTTTCTGTGCGAAGAAAAAGGAAAGTAAAAATCTATTCGTTCTAATCTATTCATATACGAGCTCCGGAATGGCGAGAGGGCGGAGCAACGGCAAACTACACAAACACATGCAGAGCAGGAAGTACACGAAAATGGTACATGAATTCACACAAGCAAAATAAAAGTCCAGACGGCACAAAAAATTGCGGAGAAGAGAAATCAGTGCGTCTCTTTCGCACTTCGTGAAATAACATTTCTTTATTTACCCTCTCTTTCTTCGATTTTTGTTTTGTTTTTAAATTGAATTTTATCTCGCTTGCACCTTATCGATTGATATATTCACTCGCAAGGGAGCTTATGGGAAATTTTGAGAGTGTCGTATCTTTGTGGGTAATTTTTGGTAGTAGGTAGTTTTCGGACTGTCGCTATTAAGAGTTTCTCAGGATCGACATTGACTTTTCTTCCATACTCATTGGACTTTTATGAACCAATCAAAAGGAGGGTGACCTAGAAAGACAGTGCTCTGACATTGTATTCATCATTCTGGAATCGGCCATTGGTAGTTTGGTGAACAGATCGAATCTTGCAGATCGGACTTTTATGAAACTCTGAACAGTTCCGTCCTGCACCGTCGGGCCTCATTAAGGACCAAGGAATTGTTGGAGCACAGGAAATAGGATATCAGGACTTTTAACGATCGATTTCCGGACATTGCAAGCTCTGCCTTTAGGACAAAAAATCTTCAATTTACCTTCTTTGTCTGAAGAGCAGGGTCTCGTTTCTTAACCTGTTGCCCAAGTTAACCACTAGGTAACAGCTATTTTTTTTTTTGTATGTGAAAGACTAGAGTCTCAGGAAAGGTCCTTTATACTGTCAACAATCTATTTTCTTCATATAGAGTGCAATGTCGAATAGCAGCTCTAGTCGGGAAGGAAGGAACTGCCACAACCTACCCGCGATATTTTTAGTCCACCTACTACCAACCATTACTATCGCGACTTTGGCATCGGGGCATCGAGAAACAACTCGCTGGAGTGTTATGCCTCCTGAAACGAGTTAAAGCTCATCAACCAACCGATGACATGCGCTTGGTGGTGGAGCGGGGAAGGGCTAATTAAAGCTATGACAAGAGGAATCAAGAATGTAAAGAAGGAAGAAGAAAGAAGGAAAATGTAGATGGGAAAGTGGAAAAAGCGAAGGGCCGTGGGGCTGGCCGGGATTCGAACCCGGGACCTCTGGGATAGTAGCCAGACGCCTTACTTCCTAGGCTACTGAGGCCCCCAGCTATACGACAGCTTGGCTCCATATGATTTTAGTGCCACTAGGGGCCCTTGCAAATGTCACGAGCTACATAGGCTGAGGCTAAGTAAAGTCACTCTCCCTCCGAACTCCAATTTAACTATAATTTTATGTTCGTTGAACAGAGAATGCAAAATCTAGGGTTACCCTTATCCGAGCGGTCGTGAAAGGTATGGTTCTGCTTGTCCAAGAGCCCTTTGATGTTCCATCCTCGTACTCAGCGCTCCAATATTTTACTTGTCCCGGTAGAGCAACTCTTTTCAGGCGGTCTAATGACCGAAAAGATGTGCATCAACTAAACTGAAGAATAATTTCAACAAGACTGGACGGGATGAATAATTTCAACGAAACTGGACGGGATTAGGATGGGCAAGATCCGCCGAGAGTCCAGACGGAACTCGAAATGGACGAGACTTATAGTCCATTCAAAACGCGGGGGGGGGGGGGGGGTGTTCCAAAATAACACCGTTAAGAAAATCGAACCCTAAACGTTTTTGGGGTCGCTGATCACGAAAATCTAGGTCCCGCGGTCCTAAAATTAGGGCGTCACCCCTAAAAATGCAAAAAACACCCCTTTTTAGGGGGTTTTCGCGATTATTTCAGTAATAATGAAAACTAATGCGATGAAATGCACTTTTTTTAATATTTATTTGCGAAGGTGGTTGATTTATACTAAATTAAGGCGAACTTAATAGTAAGGGGTACTCCTAAAGGGTTGAAACTACCCCTAAATTCGCGAAAATGGCAAAAATTGTAAAAAAAATTTTTTTTTTCAAGTTTATGCTTCAAATTCGATTGTGGGCGTACTGTCAGGCAAAAATAAATTATTTCCAACCCTTAAGGGGTTAAAACTACCCCTACAATATAGTTCATTGAAAACTAGGGGGGGTGTTCCAAAATAGCACCGTTAAGAAAATCGAACCCTAAACGTTTTTGGGTCGCTGATCACGAAAATCGAGGTCCCGCGGTCCTAAAATTAGGGCGTCACCCCTAAAAATCCAAAAAAACGCCCCTTTTTAGGAGATTTTCGCGATTATTTCAGTAATAATGAAAACTAATGCGATGAAATGCATTTTTTTTAATATTTATTTGCGAAGGTGGTTGATTTATACTGCAGAGTTTATTTAAAGATTCCGCGAAATGAAATATTTCTCAATATATTTTTTATTTTTTTTTTCTCTTTAGGGGTGGTTTAACCTCTGTACAAAGTGGTTTATTGTGAAATGCTCCAAATGTTGTAATGATTACAAATGGAAAATAAAATTTAAATGTAAAACAATAAATTTTAATTTGTTTCAATTACAATTTTAATGTGGGGGTAGTTGTACCCCCTTAAGAGTTGAAAAAATTAATTTTTTTGCTGATAATAGTTTTTGAACCAAATTTCAAACAAAAAGCAAAAAAAAATTTGCAATTTTTTTTATATTAAGTTGTTTTTATTATAGTAGGGGTAGTTTTAACCCCTTAAGGGTTGAAAATAATTTACTTTTGCCTGACAGTACGCCCACAATCGAATTTGAAGCATAAACTTGAAAAAAAAAACATTTACAATTTTTGCCATTTTTGGCCGATTTAGGGGTAGTTTCAACCCTTTAGGACTACCCCTTATCATAAAGTTCGCCTTAATTTAGTACAAATCAACCACCTTCGCAAATAAATATTAAAAAAAGTGCAATTCATTGCATTAGTTTTCATTATTACTGAAATAATCGCAAAAACCCCCTAAAAAGGGGTGTTTTTTGCATTTTCAGGGGTGACGCCCTAATTTTAGGACTGCGGGACCTCGATTTTCGTGATCAGCGACCCCAAAAACCTTTAGGGTTCGATGTTCTTAACGGTGTTATTTTGGAACACCCCCCCCCCTATTTTTCAATGAACTATATTGTAGGGGTAGTTTTAACCCCTTAAGGGTTGGAAATAATTTATTTTTGCCTGACAGTACGCCCACAATCGAATTTGAAGCATAAACTTGGAAAAAATTTTTTTTACATTTTTTGCCATTTTCGCCAATTTAGGGGTAGTTTCAACCCTTTAGGAGTACCCCTTACCATTAAGTTCGCCTTAATTTAGTATAAATCAACCCCTTCGCAAATAAATATTAAAAAAAGTGCATTTCATCGCATTAGTTTTCATTATTACTGAAATAATCGCGAAAACCCCCTAAAAAGGGGTGTTTTTTGCATTTTTAGGGGTGACGCCCTAATTTTAGGACCGCGGGACCTCGATTTTCGTGATCAGCGACCCCAAAAACGTTTAGGGTTCGATTTTCTTAACGGTGTTATTTTGGAACACCATAACGCGCGTTTTGAATGGACTATTACCGATATCGAGACCGGAGTCTTAAAAATCTCGTCTTATCTCGGTCTCGTGATGCTCTAGCTTGGAAGACCTAGAACAACGTGGAAGAGAACGCTACCAAAAACGGCCACAACAAGGAGGACAATTTCTTCCGTCTTATGTCCAATGCGGGATTAAAGGAACAGAAGAAAAAATATCCGGACTAAACTGTATTGCCTAGTATATAAGGAGCAGGTTTATAGAGAATAGTTTAAAACATGGTTTTTTTATGCTGAAACCGAAATACTAAGTAATTAATAGATCTGTAAGGATAAAAAAAACACCTTTAGAATCTGTCACTATTGTCGATATTGCGAGTAGGCTTACGACGAAACCCTCTTAATGCTGAATCAAAATGTGAGGTTGTCTATTGTCATATATGCACCGACATCCCATTTGATACACACTCTATCTACAGGTATATCTCTGTACTAAAATATATATGTATCATTACCCGTCTGCGTCCGAAACCTTCAAGAGTCCAAGAACCTATACATTCATTAAGTTTAATAAGCATTAAGCGTTATCTTGCCAGTTGTTTCGCATTTTCCATTGCCTATGCTAGGCGAAAATTTGCATACATGAAAGTGCAATATGCAACGATGCAGGCAAACGGAACCAACATAGATTCCGGACTTTAGGCTAAAATGCTTATACGTTCATATTGCACTTTGTACTTCGCATAATTATCTTCTCTCCTGCATTTATACATGAACATCCAGAGGTTGGCTACCCTAATTCAAATCTTATGTTTATCGGGAGAATGTGGTCGAAAGGTCCAACATTTGCCGATAAGTCTGTTATGTATATGCATGTTTATCCAGAATGTAGATATTTACAAATCATTTCTGTGCTCTATGCCATCGTTGCTGCACGGGCTAACGTTCTCACAAGACTGCAAGTTTTGGTATAGTCGCAAGTGAGTTATGGAAATAAATGTTAAGAGTCGTAACCATTCAATATAATCGAATGGAATGAATAATTTATTGTTGCGCGTTGCACAACCACTACACCCTTAGAGATTAAAAATTAGTGTTTCTATAAAATAATTTCTTACCACATTTTCCCGCGCTGTGATGACAACGCTCATATGGGACATTTTTCTACAAATCGAACACTTTGATTAATAAACATTTTTGATTTGCTTATATTTTTTTTACGTAATTCCTATCCCATATTTTTTTCCTTTTTTCGGTCAATATTTTCAAAGATAACGAGGGGTAAAGTTTACGTCATTCACCGATTCTACACTTTTTCGAATTGCTATTACTCCGCTTCTATTCATCGTATCGAGTTGAATCCGGTATCATTTTAAAGGTAATTAGCCCAGTCAACGAATGCTCAAAAAAAGGTATAGAGGGAAATGCTTGGAACACAATTTTTGACTTCGCAACTTTGTTTGGACTAGTTAGGAGGTGAACATATCAATGTAGAGATATTTATTTATATATTAAAAGTTGTAAAAAGTGTTTTAAATTAGTATTTGTTATTAACAATTAAATATTTAAAACTCTGTTTACTATTAGTTCGCCATTTTTTAAAATATTTAAAAAAATGCTTCTCCTATAAAAGAACATTGTTCTCTTATAAAAAAACATATTTTCCAGAGTGGTATCAAAATAGGGTCTATATGACATTAATTACGACGGAAGAATGGATTTTGCAACATAATGCGAATACAGAATACCAGAAACGCAACTCCCCACTACGTTTCGGCATCATGGAAGTAAATATACAATGGAAATATAACATTCGGTTATTTGATAAATTACTTCAATCATTATTAGCATAGTATAAGTATGTTCAAGGAAATGATTAGTAGTAACTAACTACACGACATTTGATATTCAGGTATTATATTTTTTTTAGGACGATAGAACATTCCGAGTACAAATATTAGCTATTTTTAGTCAGTGGGCTTTCCGCAAAATTCAGCAGCATTTTATACCGACCACTCAAATTGCAAAATAACTCAACAGCATTCTATACCGGCCACTCAAAGTAGGGTAAAGGCGGGATAGATGCCCCCCTTTTTGAAATATCCTCATAATTTAAAAAAAAGAAACAATTTTATATAAATAATGTCTATGAATTTAGCTAGTTTAATCCTTTATGTTTAACTGTGATTTGTATTTTTGGCCCTACAAATTACAGATTTTGCAAATTTTTGGTTTTTGTGGATCTCCTTTTTTGGGGATAGATGCCTACCCGTATGGATAGTTGCCCCACCATGAAAATACTAAGAAGGATAGATGCCTTTGGCGCGGGATAGATACCCTTCATACTGTATACCTAAACGAAAAACTCAAACACACTTTTATGAGGTTTTGAGGACAATTATTGTTTTAGCAGTAGAAAGCTACTCCTAAAACAGAAATTGTTTCTAGGAAACATGGGCATAATAATGAATGTTTGTCTTCGCAATGTTCTTGATGAAATCCCAAACTGTCGGGATATTTCGTTTATCCCTATGGTCTTTCTATCCATTTCGTAGAAAGCTGACTGCAATTGTTCTGTAGTCCATACTCGAGCTCCAACTCCTTCCTTTCTTTTGTATTTTCGTGGCATGGTTCTACTACAATCACTAAAAAGTCCAAATACAAATAGATGTAAACACATATAAAATATAACAGAACACAAAAATATGTTCAAAATATACCCTTATAATAGAGTTTCCCTTCCTATGCAGAAGGCGCACTTCTCAGCTGGGCTGAGAAACATTTACCACGACCACGTGGGCTCGGCTGAGACATGCAAACATATAGAAATAAATATAAGTACTAAAACACACATATGGGTATACATGGTGTATGGAGGGATAGATGCCCTAGGGGCACCTATACCTTGAAAATTCAGGGCAACTATCCTTTTTGATAGGGATAGATGCCCAAGTATTTTTTGAATAATAGACCAGTCATTAGAGATTTTTTCGTGTTATAAAATTGTACAGCAAACTGCTTGCACTACTACTTCAGGGGTTTCTCATAGATTGCTAAAACCAAAAAACCAGCCAAAATTTACTCATGTGGAATTGTTTAAACAATAATTAGCAACAAAAATGGGTACTTTTTCCGTTTAGATAGAGTATTTTCCACTTTATTTATAAAAAAGTTAAATTATTCTTCATACATTTAGCTTTCATGAAGTTCATTTACCATGAAGTTGTCAGTACTAGTACTGGGCTGCATGCTAAAAGGCAACTCAAATATTCAATTCACTTGAACAGGAAACTTCACATGCTTATTAGCTACATATTACACTTTTTTTATATGGAACAAATCGTCACATGCTGCTTTGCTACATTTATCTTCAATCAATAGTGACGAAAAGCTGCATATGAAGCTTTGGTATGCGGCCGACCTAACGCCTCCTTCGTTGCTTTATACCCCGCCACCGCTACCTCGAAACTTCTCGAATTAGAATGTTCGCCCTTTGTACCATTTTCAAAAGCATTTTTAGCATTGTTCTCCAAACTTATATTAAAATGTGAGATAGACAAATTGTAGCCCCTAGCCTCTACTTTCAGAAACCGTTTTGGAAATTTCAATCGGACCACTCTGCTAATATTGGCGCAATGTGCAAGATTAGGGTCTATTTTGTTTATACTGCAATTATGCAGAAACTATACATGCGACAAATTTAATCTTTCGGCAGTTTAAAGTATATGTACCAGGGGGTCAATTCTGGTTCAGTGTAGTGAAAACGTGTAAACACTTTACACGTCTGCACCTTTGTTTGCGATTCCTACATCGTGAAAACCACTGTCAAAAACTTTGCACGTTTAAAAAATTTTTACACCATGAAATTTTGAGTGAAGTCGTGAAAAGTTTACACTTTTGATATGTACCTACTAGATTTGATAAACTGACACTTGCTAGTATAAAAATTCAATTCAGCGTTTATTCAGCATTAAGTTTTCACGAATGCAACGAGAATCCCCTTTTCAGGTTCAGTGCAGTGATAAAGTGAAAACTGTGTGTAAAACGTGAAGTGTAAACTTTTTTTTCACGTTTTCACTGCACCGAACCAGAATTGACTCCCAGGGTACTATGTCCCAAAAAATGATACCCTAATATTGCAAAGAAACAGAGGTATGAGTTTTTGAAAAAAATTGCCTTTTTAAGGGGTTTTCTAGCTTTTCTCGGCGAAAAAATATCCGATCGAGGTCTAGAAAACCCCATTTTGTAGGGTTTTTAATTCTCTACAAATATTCTGTTGAGAGTAACGTGATTCATCCAGTAATTTTTATTGTATACGCCAAAAACGGAAAAAGTACCCATTTTTGTTGCTAATTATTGTTTAAACAATTCCACATGAGTAAATTTTGGCTGGTTTTTTGGTTTTAGCAATCTATGAGAAACCCCTGAAGTAGTAGTACAAGCAGTTTGCTGTACAATTTTATAACAAAATCTGCCGTTTTTTCGCTCTAATGACTGGCCTATAAATAAAAAGCAAAACGAGCAACTATTTACATCTAGATGCATACTTGATGAGTCAATTTATTGACATAAGGGAATTAATGACTACTTATAAAGTTACACAACAGCAAATACTAACCTTTAAAACTTTGACGTGTTTGTCAAGTTCACCGAGGAGATGAATTCACACACGAAAGAAACACGTCCTCACCACACGATGGCCCGCGGCTAACTGAGGTGCGGAGTGCCTGCGGCTCTTAGTTATACAATTATTTCTTAGTCGCGAGTTTGGGAAGTTAGGTTTTTTGAAAATGAGGCTACTATCCCACTGGGGCATCTATCCCGCCTTTACCCTATTGCAAAAAACCGTCCGCATAAAAGAATAGAATCTACACCTAAATCCTTAGATTCACCCTACATTGGATGGAGAGACTGCATGTTGGGAGCAAGATTTTATTTGAGATTACTGATAATTCAGGCTCCTTGCCCTCCTCTATACCACTGGCTATTCGACGAGTCGCGCTAAACTATAGAGTAAATTGTTTGTGTAGGATTTACCCATATCTTAAGGCCCCAATTTACACACAGTGCGCCGGCAGGCCGTGACCTGAAAGTTTTCACTTTGAGGCCAAGTATTACCATACACTCACCGGCCGCCAACTGTATGGGGCCTGCAGTTCAAGAAAGCTAACAAAAATCGCATTTATCGTCAGTTCGGGCCTGAAGATCTGCAGCCTTATTATCGTTGTCGAATCATCCAAGTGAGATTTGTCTTAAGCGGTGTCACGTCACTTTGAATGTAGTATTCTAGTTGGCTAGTGACAAGGCTACGTGGAACGTTGTGAAATGAAACACATTTCCATTTGAGAAAGGCATAAGAACTGGATGTAAATTTTGTATATTTTTTTAAGGAATATACAATCAAAAGAATTGTCACTTGACACTTGCACCTAGTAACAACTAGAATTTGTCAATCTACCAAGTGTCACTTAGATTGACAATGAGAATGCTAATTAAGGGTCGAACTGACACCAGTCACAGCACTAGACAACGAGATTAATGCTGCTGAACTTCTCTTCACTCTCGTGCCGTTAATTGACGGCAAGAATTCATGCCGTATGAACTCGTAACGGAAAGCAAGCCGCGAGCTAAGCGTGAAAATCATTCACTCTTGCGTTCGCGCTTGTTTGCGGGAGTTCACGGCGTGAGGCTGAAGCCGCCTTGAAGCGTTCGTTGAGGTCATGAACATTTTTGCACTTGAATCAGTCGTTTTCGTTTCAGTCGTTTTCGCTTGTGGGTCTGTAGGGAATCATGATTTCATCTGCGTGCCACGGCCTGTCAGGCGGATACCTGAAGTATCATCCCTCAGTTAGTCTGAGTCAAGCTTAGTCGTGCCGGTCAAGCTGGTCTGACAGGCCACTGCCTACCAGCGGCCTGTAAGTGAATGGGGTCTTTATTGGAAAAATATGGTTTACTTAATTTAACCCAATTTTATTGCCATTTTACACTGTTTCTTAAAAAAAATAATTACGTGATGTTTGCCGGGACCCCCCTCTCTCCACGTGAGATTTGGTGAGATTCGGCTCGACCCCCTCCGCCCCTAAACGCCTCACGTAATTTATGGATGCCCCTTATCGAGAGCAAGCGGTACTCATTCGGTGTGCGTGTGTGAAATTCACGATAATGTTGGGTTATTAATTGATGGTGTGAATATTAAAAGAATAATTAGTGAATCGCCGCAGCCACTGACAGATTATATAGACTGTTTGACACGCATAATAAGTGCTGCCCCATTAACAAAATGTTATTTAGGAGAATTTGGAAAGGGTCTTGGTGTTACAAACGTGATGCAACAAATCGAAAAACTTTTTGACGAAAATTGCATTGCCTCGATCACGTTTAAGTAATGGGCAATGGTTGATAGAACAACTTTACAAACTATCATATCTCCTGTAGATGAATATTTAACAATGATAGAAAAAAAGTTCGTCAAAATAATTGCTACATTTATTTATCGTAAAAAAAGAAACCAAATTATAAAATAATAAAAAAAACCTCTCTCGCAACGAGTGTATCGTCATCTGGGATTTTCCAAAAACTATACCTTTGTGATCCAAAATACCGTTCAGGGAATGCATGGGAATAACGACCAAGCAACAATACATCCATTTGCGATTTATTATCGATGATGATAACATACAAATGAGAAACAGTAATATACCTATGTGGATGTGAATGCATGAATTTGAGAGACATTTATTCAATTTACTAAAATTAATTTAATCAACAATAATAGCGACAGTACAAAAATAGAAAAAAAACTTTAGTAGTTTATGTCATCACTCGAAACATTTTGGAATCGAAGCTCAATGGCACTTCTTTCCAACATCACATTGCAAAGGATCGTGTGATGGATTGGGTGGAACAATAAAACGTTTAGCAGCAAGGAGTAGCCTTCAAAGGATTGTTAATCCCATTCGGACACCGCACGATCTGTATACTTGGGCAAATGAATCGTTGCGACACATTGGTTGTAAATTTGTAATTAACGACGAGTATAATAACGAAAACGATAAGTTAAATCAACGTTTTACAAAAAAAACCAAATCTATTAAAGGCACATTAACATTTCATGGTGGTCGTTCAGTCCTTCCGGCAGCTTAGGGCCAGGATACACATTTCAAAAATTAAACTGTTAATAAAAAATATTAATTTAAAAATAAAGACCTCTTAAAAGAGACCTTTAAAATGATACTTTATTCAACTCGGGGCGATGGGTAGAAGTGGAGTTATAGCAATTTGAAAAAGTGTATAATCGTCGAGTGACGTAACTTTACCCCCCTTTGTATGCTTTATGTGTTTAAAATTTCGACATAAAATATTCTTTTTACTCTCGCTGAGCAGTCATCAATTTTGTAACAACTTATAATTACAGAAAAGTATGACTTGAGTTGATAGAAAAGCAACCAAGTCAAACTCTATAACGCAATAATAATATAATATTATTTTATAAATACAAGGATGATAACTGAAGGTAATTTATGATTATTTTATTACTAGTTGGATCCCGGGGCGCCTCGCTGCACCCATCAATGTGGTGGATGGTGGTCGTTCAACCCTTCCCGCAGCATTAGGGCCAGGACACACATATCCGCACCGCGTCCACACCGCATCCGCACCGTGTCCGTGCAAAAACTAAACTCAAGTAATTTGACGCGGTGCGGACACGGCAAGTGGTGACTCGCAGTGGCGGATCCAGGGGGGGGGGCCCCCCCCCCAAACCAACAAGTATCACTATTGTTTTAAAAAAAATTAAAATAAAAAAAAATTGTTCAGGTATTGTTGCATGGTGGCGCTGAATTCAAATATCATTTTAAATAATTTAAATAAGTTACAACGTTTAACAAATATAATTTAGTGCATTTAGATCATCTAATGCTTTGTATACTAGCAATACCATACAAAATGAAATCATTGACTGTTGCAAAAATGAACTGCAAGAGCAGCTAATCAATCAGGTGCTTCAATCAGGAATTTATAGCATCATATTTGATGAGACTACTGATACGTCGCATACCGAACAACTTAGCCTTTCTTTACGGTATTTTTACGAGGGCCAAATCAGAGAAGATTTCTTATCTTTTGTCGATTGTTACGAATCTATTTGCAAGAAGGACGGGACGTTGCTGAGCACGGAGAGAAACGACTTTCTGGCGAGGCTCTAGGTCATATAGTGCTGGATATTGTCAAGTCTTTTACTTTGGATACCTCAAAATGTGTCGGGATCGGAACGGACAACTGCAGCGTAATGATTTCTGGAAACCAAAAGAATCTGGGAGCTGTTGCAACAATCCAGCTTGAAGCAACGAATGCCAAAAGATGCCCATGCTACAACCATTCTTTGAATAAGGCTGGTCGTCCACTGGAAGCGCATTCAAGCGGCTACGCGCTTCGGCGACATGAGCGGCTACAAGCGGCTTTGAGATATGCGGCTACACGCTACAGGGGTCGTCCACTGCAAGCTTTTCATGCTGAGTTTGAAGTGAATTCGGGTGCATCCAGCGCACTCAGCGGATAAGCCGCTTAGCTGAACAGCACAGCGTAAAAAGTAAAGGCCGTATCAGATCAAATTTTCGAGCAGCGGCAGCAGCAGCGGAAGAGGCAGCATGCTGCCTCTTGTATCAGATTCATTGTAGCAGCAGCAGGCAGCAAACGCTTTGCGGTCTCAGCGTCTCAAAGAAAAAACTGAAATGTCAAAAAAAGCTGCCTTGAAGAGCAGCAAAATTAGGATTAGGAATGAAAAAGCAGCAGCAGCACTCAGTGCTGCTTCTGTGGTCATGTGACACGCTTTGACCAATAGAAACAGTTTGCTGCTGATATTTTTGTTGCGCTGCTTTGGATCTGATACAGCCTTAACTCAGCGATATGTGTCGGCTGGATGGGTAGCTAAGTTAAAATTTATTTTGACAGCTAAATTTTTTTTCCTATTTTAAATAACATCAATTCACTATCGCTGACCTACTTAGCATAAAATGTTTACGCTGCGAAATTTGCCAGCCGCTGAGCTAAGCTGTTTAGTTCAGCTAGCCATCCAACGAGCTCAGCACTTAGCCGCTACTCAGCCGCTGAGTGCGCTGGATGCGCCCTTTGACATAATAATTTTGTGATTTGTAAATATAGAAGGCTTTTAGTACAGTTAAATTAAGCCAAAAAAACGGAATAGCGGGTACAGGCTGAAAATTGGCACAGAGCTTCCATTTAGGGTTCTCAGTAAGGGGTTATAATACAAAAACATACTTTTATTCGTTTTTTAGCATATTGCTCATGCTGCCAGCCTACATACTCGTATGTTCTAAATGGAGTACTTTTTTTTTGTAAACACCCTGTATTTTAGTAGTTAACCCTCTCTCTAGAACAATATTTTCTCCAAATACATCCAGGAGTCATCCTTAAAAAAATTAACAACGTAGTCCAACTTGAACGTCTAATAACCTATACAAGTCGTGAATGAGTGCATATGAGTATTTTAAATCTTTAAAACGGTGATATCTCTTGAATGGCAATTCGTACGGGAAAATATATAATAACTTTTTTAGTAGAGAATCGCATGATCTACAAGCTTTGTCAACATTATTTTATTATAGGACTTACGATTTCAGATGTATATGCAAAAAACGGATATATAAACTCCCTAAAAAATGAGCTTGCCGGGATAGAAAATCGGTAGACTTTATAACCCCTTATTGAGAACCCTAAAATGAAGCTGTGTGCAAATTTTCACGCTGTACCGAATCATTTCCGCTATTTTTACTATTTTTCCTGTACTATTTGAAGAAAATTATTTTCTGATTCGAGCGGCTACGCGCGACCGTTCCAAATTAATTTGGATTCGCGCGGCACGCTCGAATACGCCTATAGCCGCCCGCTCAAAGCCGCTTGCAGTGGACGATGTTTATAAGAAATTCTTTATGTTGGATCTGTCGCGCATAGCCGCGTGTATCCGCTCATGTAGCCGAAGCGCGTAGCCGCTCGAATACGCTTCCAGTGGACGACCAGCCTAATTCTCTTGCAAAGGCTTGCAGTGTGGCGTCCTGCAGAAATGCTAAGGGAACAATGAAAAAAGTGATTCAGTTCGCTAATGCTTCAGCCAAACGGGCTCACTTATTTCAACAAGAACTCGGTATAGCTTTCAGAGGGCTTTGCGAAACTAGATGGGCGGAAAGACACGATGGCGTTTTGCAATTTCGTACAAATTTGCCAGGAATCATGAACGCACTTGACAAAATCGAGAGTTGGCAGGACAAGTCAACATCATCGGAAGCTTTTTGTCCTCGCAGTGTCCTTGAAAACAGCGACTTCTTGGTTTCAGTAATTGTTCTATGCGATGTCCTGGGAACTACACAACAACTCAGTACTCTTCTGCAGTCTAAGTCGTTAGACTTGCAAATGATGCTCTTCAAGATGTGTTGGCTATTCTACAGTCACATCGAGAAAAAGCATCTGAATGCTTTAAAAACCTATTTGTCGAGACGAAAATGATTACAGAAGAAAGAGGTATTCAAATTACCACTCCACGCAATTCCTCAAAAGCCCGACAAGAACATCGATCTAATCCACCAGCAGATAACGTGGAAGAGTACTACTTGAGGTCAGTTTATATCCCGGTCTTAGACTACGTTATTTCAGATTTGAAAGAACGTTTACCTAAAGATACCTTAAATTCTTTTAATCTGGCCATATTCATTCCGAGCCGTATAACTGATAGCAGCGAAGATGTCAATAAAGCATTGTCATTGGCAATCCAATATAAGGATTTCCTTGAAGATGTAAGGGGAGTATCCTTTAAAATGAAAAATGAGTATGAAGCCTGGAGACAAAAATGGAACCGAGAGAAGGAAAAGGGAAGTTCCTTACCCGAAACTGCTGTTGCGACATTCAGTTATTGTAACAAGGATCAGTATCCTATCATCAGTACAATGATACAGATATTGCTTACGCTTCCATCAAGTGTTGCGACAGCTGAACGGTCTTTTTCAACATTACGTCGTATTAAAACATGGCTGAGGACCTGCATGGGTGAAGACAGGCTTACGGGTCTAGCCGTGCTAAATATTCACCATGATATCCATATGAATATTGATAATATTATCGAAAGATTTGCTAAACAAAAAGCAAGAAGACTTAATTTTATTATTTAAATAAATAAAAGTTAAGTTAAGTTATTTCAATAACTAAAAACAAAATCTTTGTGTTTTTATTTATATTTGTGAAGCTCTACAACCCTTCGTCAAAAACTTAAAAAATTCTACAATGGATGAGGATGCCCCCCCCCTCCAAATTAATTTCTAGATCCGCCACTGGGTGACTGACTGGTAAAATTGTATTTGTTTACGTTCTATCCGTGTGTTGTCCGACATACGGCCGTCGTGCAGTACGGGCGCAGTGCTGAATGTGTGTGCCGGCCTTTATCCATTGTTAAATATGTATATATGTTGGGCATTTTCGAAATGAACTACCCAATGAACCACAGTCGGATATCTTTTACGAATCGCAAATTAAAAAAATTCGTTTGTATTGGCTATTTTGTCGATCGTATTTGCCTTTCGTCACATATTTGCATATCTATTTGGCTGATTTGACGGAATGCAAAATTCAGCATATATGTGAGAATTGAATGTAGCGAACAATAATAACGAATTCAGAACGACCCCACCATTGTCAGCTTCGAAATCCTGACCATTAGCCTTCCAAGTTATCTATTTGTCATTGACCTCAATAGACGACGATAAAACGGGTAGCCATTGTTTCCGATTGTAGTTTCAGAAATCAATGCTCTTGGAAACCGCTTTAAATATTCCCCATCTATCATGCATCATGATTCAATCTCCTCTCATTGTGTATTGCCGTAAAAAGTTATGAACTAATTTGGGCGACCATATTGATGGACATATGTTTCCAAACACACACAACGCATCTACGTTTATAGCGATTTCCCAACGTTCATTTCGAGTAGTAGCGAATTTTTTTGCACCGATCTAAAATTATTAAAGCAATAGTTCGGCTGCCCCAGCTTCCATAGTTTTTTGTTCTTTTTCACTTAAGCTTCTGTCGAAAACTACTAAATAAAGTCTATTTTAACATAAAAATTGGGTCAAAAAGAAGAGAGGGAAGTGTTGTAACTTGTTCAATAAAGATTTTTTTGCGCGAAAACTGAACACATGCACAAATGCTTCCTAGTTTTAAAGAAACATTACGGATTATACATTGATATTCCATCTAAGAATAATAAGTTACTCTTGGTGAAGCAATACCCATGTACCTCAGGTGTGTGATAACAAACCGGATTATCAAGTGTGAAGTAGTGATCAATTTACGCCAGCCCAATGATAGCAGCATGTAAAGATATCCCAACGTTATTACTGTTACGTTTCGTTTAATGCGTTAAGAATTCGACACCACTATCGCTGCTGCAATCCTTTTTTAAAACGATTTAACTTTTTTTTTATTTCATTTAATAAAACAAACCGATTTCACATACAAATCATATCAATTAAATACGAAGAAAAAAATTTCCAATAGGGATGTCGACAATTCTTCATCAAGCGCCATTACAGAAATACCAACAGACATAATCATGAAAACTATATATCGCTCATTCGGAAGAAGAGAGTTACATCTCAAAATTTTACATGTTTTAGTTTTCTATATGTATCAACTCAAAATTATGATTAATTTTATGGGAAATAATGTTACATGCACGCTTCGCTTTCTGGCCGAGCGCTGGCAACATTGTACCCCTTTGGTGTCGTCACATGTCACTTACTGAGAAGACGGTAACATTTCTTCTTCTAAAAAAAAAAAGTTTTTTGAGTTGTAACCCTTTTCTTCCGGATGAGCGATATGTACATACGAGGTGTGACAATTAAGTAATGAGACTGATTATATTGCCGCGATTGTGGTAACCCTGCGACCTTGAAATTGCCTTTCCCTTCTCTCGGCATCCTTCCCCTCTCCATTGATATATTTGCCATCGCTCTAGCTTGTTTAGTTCGCCTGCTCTGTCGTGTTGAGTAAACGTGTGTTCGTGGTGCTCGTCACGAACATGGAAAAACGAAATCAAGAACAACGCGTCGAGCTAAAATTTTGCGCCAAATTGGGCGAAACAGTTTCGGAAACGTACGATAAAATTGTAAAAGTGCATGGTGATAGTGCTCTTAGTCGTGCCCAGGTGTTTCGATGGCATAAAGAGTTTAAGGAGGGCGTGAAAGCGTGGAAGACGAGGCACGGAGCGGGAGACCAGTCGAGGTGCGGAAGAAGATCGGCGTTTAACAGTTCGAATGTTGGCGTCGGAACTGGGTATGAACCGTGAAACAGTCAGACAAATTTTAATCGACGATTTAGGGATGAGAAAGTTGTGCTTGAAGATGGCTCCAACTAACCTTTCTGAGGAGCAAAAGCAGCATCGAATGACCGTCGCAGAAGACTGTTTGGAACAAGTGGAAAACGATCCCACGCTGCTTGATCGAGTTATTACAGGCGATGAGAGCTGGTTTTTTCAATACGACCCGGAAACCAAACGCCAAAGCTCACAATGGTTGTCTCTGCACGCCCCCCGCCCGAAAAACGAGGGACGTGACGAGGACCACGAACACACGTTTACTCAACACGACAGAGCAGGCGACAAGCTAGAGCGAAATATATCAATGGAGAGGGGAAGGATGCCGAGAGAAGGGAAAGGAAATTTCAAGGTCGAGGGTTACCACAATCGCGGCAATATAATCAGTCCCATTACTTAATTGTCACACCTCGTAAACCTTGCTATTGAGGTCTTCTGCCAGGGGTTGATACCTTAACCTTAACCGTAACCCTTTCAAAACCCTTTAAAATTAGTAACCCTTATTGTAACCCTAACAGAAACATTCAATTTTCTGTAACCCATAAGCCTAATCGTAACCCGAATATTTGTAAGTCTTTCTAACCGGGTTACTAATGGGTTACTGATGAAATTTCTAGGAAAATGAAACAAAGTAGACACATATTACTCTTAGTAGACTCTTAATCCTTTATGACGATGCGAAAAATTTTCTTCCGAAATCATTGTTACAAAGTTTTAGAGCTAAATTTAGAACAAAACAATTTTGAACAATAGACGGATTAACTGATGTTCGAAATTTGGTCCCGACCAACAATGAGTCATAGCCTGCACACTTTTCCCGCCCCTCTCTTTTAATAGACTTTTCAACTATTTATAGTTGTTTTCAAACGTCGTGACATCCCGCGTAGTAGTAGCAACAAAAAAGTTACAATCTGAACAGCTGACTTTGGGAGACTTGTACGGCACTTGGATGAAGTGCAAGTTGGAACTCAAAGCTTTGAGTACAGTTTTGGCCAAAAAGAGAAGGAAAATTTTTAGGAAACGATGCTCTCAAATGCGCCATCTACTTAGATCCTAGGTATCACTTGACTTTATCAGCCACTGAGAAATCTGAAACTGTGGACATAAAGTTTTTTATACCAAAAGTCCCTGCTATCTTTCTGATTTCCTCTTTCCTTTGCAATCCCTGAGATCCATCAAATTTCTGATTCCTGCTCATATTTCCCTAATTGGTAGCCGGTCCTACTTTGTGTTTACCCTGAGAATCTGGAATAGTCTTCCAAATCATATACAGCGAATGAGCACAGCCACAACTTTTAGAAAACATGCATCGCTCTTTCTATCTTCTTCCTCCTTTTCTCACTAGCTTTCTCTATCTCTGTTTCCTCTCCCATTTCTATCTCATTTTTAATTTTTAATTCTTTAATTCTATTTTAGTACATATTTTAATTTCCATTTTAATTGTAATTTTTTATTTTAAGCTTATGTTTGCTTTTTATATTTTTTTTTCTTTCTTTTATATCCTTATATTATGTACTCTAAAAGATGTAAATCTTGTGTACTTTCTTTGAAATATAATTATTATTACAATTATTATTATTATTATGTTAACTAATTTATATTACAGGATGCAAAATTTTGGAAAAAGTGACGGATCGGATGTCTTTGGGAGAGGTTGAGGAGGTAGAAGAGGCTGCAAGTACAGAGACAGACGATGAGTTCGAGCATAGTTACGTGACCTCGAACAAAACCGGGCCCAAGAACCGTCTCTGATTCGAGCAAACGGCGGTGTTGACATCAAACCGCTGCTGCAAGTTTTTTCCAACACCAAACCTCACTTGTACCAACTTGCACAAGTTGTATTGGGTGTTCCTGCAACTCAAGTGAGCGTTGAACGTTTCGGGTCTAAAATTTACAGTGGGTAATCTACGAGCAAAATTAGGTGGACCTTTAGTTGATTCAATCAACTTGATTCGAGCGAATCATCTTTTTGGATTAAAAGTTTTGACTTAAAAGAGTTGGTGGATTTAGTTTAAATTGTAAAATTGTAAAAATGTTGTAAAAACTATTGTAAAAATCATTATTTAGTTTTTTAAATAAAATTAATGGTATTATTGCGAACAATTTTATAGACTGTTAATATTTTTCATGCTAACCCTTTCGTAACCGGTTACATAACCGATTTGAAATGATTAACCCCAACCATTTTTGACGTGACAACGTCTATTAAAACGATGAAAGCCGGCTGCATGCACGAAAAATGATGACTCATTGTCCCGTTATGTCCCGTTAGTCCCGTTAGTCCCGTTAGTCCCGTAGTAATTTTAATAAAAATTTGATTGTAGTAATCTTAAAAATTTGATTAAAATTGTCAAAAATTGTCAACAATAATATTTGTTGTGGATTCTCGATTGTGAAAAAGCGCAGCACTGTGATGTCAAAGCAGCAGTATTGCGAGTTTCTTCGAACCACCAATCCGGAACAACGGGAGATCATCCTTGAAGTCATTCACCGATTACATGGTTGTGGAGATGGCATTTTGGAAGCGCTACAAATTTTCTTCACCGGTCCGGCGGGCTGTGGAAAAACTTTCACATTAAAGTGCCTTATGGAAACGTACAACCGATACACTCAGGAGCACAACTCGATGAACAACACCTAAATTGCCTGTGCAAGTACAGGTAAAGCCGCTGTACCTCTTGGTGGCACTACAGTGCATTCAGCGTTTCGTCTCACAACTTCTCGCGTGACAAAACTCTTATCCACAGAAAATTCGCAAGCCTACAGAAACATGTTCGTTGGCGTCAAAGCTGTTTTCGTCGACGAGATCAGCATGTTAAGTTCAGCCATTCTTCAAAAAATCAACTACCGACTGCAGCAGATTACCGGCTTTTATGACAAACCATTCGGAGACATCCACGTGATATTATGCGGAGATTTCAGCCAGCTACCACGGTCTCATGACGTTGTCACGTTAAACTATCGTCCGTAAACCCTCTTTACAGACAACAAATTTTTATTAGGTAACCGTAACCCTAATCATAACCCTAACGATGAAAAAAATTTTAACTATAACCGTAATCGTAACCCTTATCTGTTACGGTATCAACCCTTGTAACACAACACTCAACCAGTCTTTTCATACAGCCAATTTTACAAACATCGATTACATACAAAACAATGATTCATTTTATATATATAGATTTTAATTTTTAGAACATATGTATACAAGGATTCAAATGTTAAAGTACATTAATTAAAAATTTGGAGAACATAGAAGATAACAAGAAGAAGAAAGAGAAAAAAAAGTTAAGAAGACAGAAGGAAATTAGAATTACGAGTGAAAGCTAATAAGATGCTTCCTGTTTGATAAGAACCACCCGTGCACAGAGCTGATGCTTGGTTTTGTTGCGTCCGGTGCATTATGCCCGATTAGCTGTTCTTGCTGATTTTGTTTTCCTCATTTCGTAAGAATTATATGAATACTAGCATAAAACCCGCGTGCCTTGCAACGCCTTTAAATAAAAAGTGTTTATTATGTGCACTGTTTTCCTTGAAAAAAAAAAAAAAGTCAGCTGTTATTATCCCTCAAAAAGGTTTATTATAGTGCTTTTTAGCTTTTTCAAAAAAAAAGCTTATACAGAGGCTCTGTCCGTCTGTCCGTCTGAAGCCTACTTTCATCTCTGAAAGTACTGCAGCTACAGACTTGGAAAATATCTCAAAATGTAGCTCTTGGTCAAAAGACCAAAAACTGAGAAAATGGTCTGGAAATTTCAACCAGAAGTATATTTAACAACAAAAAAGAGATTTCTACTAAAGTCCATATATCGGTAGCCTAGAGGTAAGGCGCTGTAGTCCTATCCCAGGAGAACCAAGTTCAATCCTCGGCCGCAAAATGGTGAAATACAATTTTTTTTTACTTCGGTGTAACATGTTTTGATTCTATTTCTCACTAAATTATATTATTTAATAATGAGACTCAGGAGAACATAAACATTTACTTAATTAAAAGTGCAAAAATATCATTTTCTTGATAACATTTCATAGGCACCGAACAAATTACTTTATTGTTGTAAATCTGGCAGCAGGCCGATGGTGGAGTGGGTAGAGCGTCGGATCCTCAGTTCAGCGGCGTGTAGCGTTGAAGGTTCGGGCCTGGTCGGGCAGCATTTTTGTTTTCTTTTTCTCTTTTTCTTCTTTCTCAAATGATTTATTAGCATTACCACCGGTAGTGTCTGCCATGGCGCAAGGGCTACGGAAAAGTCAATAAATTTTTTTGATTCTTCGCCCACGTCATGGTGTATTTCTTTATTTAATATACAATAGTTTATACTATACTACACTATATGCCATAAAAAAAATGAAACAAAATTCCCCGAAGGAAATTATAAAAAATAAATTATTATGACGAAAAAAAAGCACCGCGAGCCGAAGAATCGAACCCGCAGCCCCACAGACGAAGAACTTTTCCGTAGCCCTTGCGCCATGGCAGACACTACCGGTGGTTGACTAATATGCTAATAAATCTAATAAATTGGGGGGCCTCGGTAGCCTAGGGAGTCAGGCGTCTAGCTACTATCCGAGAGGTCCCGGGTTCGATTCCCGGCCAAGCCCCACGGTCCTTCGCCTTGTAACAGCATAATGGCGCGATATAAATAGTGGGCGCCACTTATGCGAGGTGTTACCCCCTTAGCCACAAGCCCGGAAGAGCATGGCCAAGGAGCCAACACCATACATAAGAAATAAAAAGAAAATCCGGAACTCCTACGCCGGCCACACGGAGTTAGCTAGCTCGCCGGAGGGGTCGTGGGGTGGGTGGCCGGGACTTACCGCGGTTGGTTCACCACTTACCTGTGACTGTGCAACTTTGACTTCCGTCCATCATCCTCCCGGCATCGCCTGAGCCGCATCACCCTGAAAAGGAATGACCCCCTCCCTCAACCATTCCACCAGAAACAAATTTAACGCATGGTCATTTTATTAGTTACAACCATTTAATCATCAGAACAACAATTACAAAGAATAACCATCAACCACGACAATAATTTATAATTCCTTGTCCACTATTAACATTAACTGAGCAAAGTCAACAAAATTAAGGTTTCATTATTATAGTTACATAGGTATGAGCTCAAGATAAAAAGAAAACTCACAGTACTGGCCAATACTCCTCGTTTTGTACAAATGTGATTACCATCAATAGAATCACTTAGAGTAAAAACAACGTTCCCGGAACCAACAAAGAAGAAAATAGATCTGACAAGGAGCAACACGAATTCACAAATAATTATCAAGAATATTATAAATATTATAAATGTAATACTAACTACTATTTAAAATTATTATTTTAGTAATGAATATTTTTTCTGGTTTTTTTAATTAAAGCAAAAAGGAAAGTTTTGATTATTTTATTTTGTGTATGTTTTGTTTGTTTTATTATCTATGATCCAGCTGGTGTGGATGCACTATAGGTGTTGCTTAATTACCTGAAGTTCCGTATTTATACTAGTGTGATAAGTATCATCTAATTTTCATCAGCTAATTGTTCTATTTAAAACATTTTCGAGTGACTTTGGATAAGCTTCGGTCTGTTCTCCATCCCCTTCGGTCTTCTGATCTTAAACCATTTCTCTACCCGTTTTTCCCGTGTGTTCTGAAATTTTGGGTGACAGATAAACGAAGAATTAGAAACACAGGGTCCTTCCCCTTAAATAAATAAAACAGTTGGTACAGATTAACACCAATCCGCACTGTTCCTGTTAAAAATTCCAGTTACGTAAAACACCGAAACCTGCATATCCGGCTCCATAAACTAAAGCAATTGTTGTATAGCTGGTATCCCCTTCGGTACCTCTCCAAACTCCTTTCCTATTTGTTAATGTTTTGGTTGGGCCTAAATCCTTCTTGTGTTTTCGACTAGAATTCACAGCACCAAAATATTCACCAAAATAGTCCGGCTTGTTGATAATTCGACACGAACTGGTATTTTTGTTCAAATGAACTGAATAATGACGGTTTTTACTTCAGCCAGTCTTAGGTGTTCCTAACGGATTTTTTCCTGTTTTATTTTCTTTTTAAATTTTCCCGAACACCAACTTTTTCCCCGGACCAAAAATCTTTTTCAGTCCATTTTTTCATACGTCAAAATTCGAACTCCCATTTTCTATTTTTTTTCATTTTCTCCCCGCCTACCTTTTTGTTCCGAACCAACTACTCGATTTTCTTCCCCACAGTAATTTTTAGTCAAGTAGATATTTAGGCAAAACTGACCGTTACATACCCTCGGGTCCACAAAGCCGACTCGCGAGGCAGTGAGGAGCCGAAAAAAACGGTCGCCGTAGGTCTAATATCTTTGGCGCCAATGTGGGACTCGACTCACGACCTGAGAATAGGATTCTCATGCTCTAGTGAGCTACCCGGGCTTCAACACAGGTAAAGAGTAGTAATACGGAACGAGGTTAGAGGAGTGATTACGCCAACTTTGAAAAGGTGAAGCAGTCCGTAGATCACTCGGAAGAATATCTGGAAGTCCCAGGATCCGGCTGAAGGCAATTCCATATTGTCCCCCTCCGTTTCCTGTAAACTTACAGACATTCTCGCCAGAACCGGTTTCCTCTCGTACCATGGAGTCAATCTCACGCAATCCCACATTGCATGTGACACCCCAGTAGAACGACAGGCAACTAATTCGCCGAGGTACACCCACCGCCTGACCAACAATCAAAAAGATGAAAAAGGAAACCTTGAGGAAATCAACGACGTAGGTCTTTGGCGTGATATACACCGAGACTCTTACCTCCCAAATCCTCCAGCTCGTACAAGCTGGTTCCAATTTTCTTCCGTATCCGAGCTTTCAAGAACCGGGGTGCCAATTTGGCACTGAAACGACCCGCTCGGTTACTCACCCAGAAAGTTCTCCGGTAGACCTCATCTCCGGGCCGAAAACTGCCCACACGACACCGCAAGTTGTATTGGGTTTTATGTCTGAGGTGTGCGGCGGCTAAATTAACAGCAATCCGCTCACGAAGCATCTGCATTTTGTCCGTCAATGGTAGGAAAGCTATGTCACCCTCCTGTAAAACGTTCAGTTTCTTCAGGACTGGATATGCTGATCCGTGCAGGATCATGTGGCTACCAAACAGAGCCTGATATGGGGACATGCCGATCGCCTCGTGGTGGGTACTACGAAGAGCACATTCAATGGACGAAAGATGTCTATCCCACTCACGATGATCCTCCTTTAAATACGCCCTAATGGCGGTTAGGATGGATCTATTCACCCGCTCGGAAGCGTTGGGGTGCGGCGAATATACAGCCGTGCGCACATGGTGCACGCCATAGTCGGTCAACAATTTAGCAAACTCTTTGGAGGTGAATTGCCGACCATTGTCGGAGAAGACCGTTTCAGGCACTCCAAAGGTATGGAAGATAGTTTGCTCGAGAAACTTGACGGACACCGCCGTGGTCTCAGCGGACACGGGGTGCAGAAAGACAAACTTGGTGAATGCATCCAATACAACAAATACTGCCGTGTGGCCTTTCTTCGACCTGGGATAAGGACCTAAGAAATCGACGTATAAAAATTGGAACGGCCTCGACGCATCCATGGGGTTTCCCATAGGTGGTCGAAGTACTGAGCTGGGGGCTTTGGTGGTTTTGCAGACATCACACTTACCGATGAACTCCCGAACTTGTTTTGCCATACCTGGCCAAAAGTACATCGCAATCGGGCTAGGGTTTTCCCTACTCCACCATGCGACGCTTGGGGAGGCGAATGAGAAGACTCCACGAGAGACGCGGTCAATTCCATTGGAATCCACAACTTCCATGTCAGATCGTCAGCAATCGGGTTTCCAGTACGTGGTGAGGTACGCTTGAAAACGTACCCATCTTCAACTCGCAGGTCTGGTAGCTGCGGTGAGGCTTGCCTGAGGCTATCACCCAGACGAAGATATTCAGGGGACTTGAAAGACGGGGCATTTAAGTCCACGTCGAAACACAAGGACAATTCGTCAACGCAATCCATGCGTGACAAGGCATCGGGAACCACATTGTGGGTGCCTTTACGGTGTTCGATTGTAAAGTCGAACGCCTGAAGCTTAAGACTCCACCGGGCTAACCGACCGTTAAGCTCCTTCTGGCCCATGAGCCATTTCAGACTTGCATGGTCAGTAATGACCGTGATAGTCTGTCCCTCAACATACGCTCTAAACTTCTTTATACTCAGCACGGCTGCGTAGCATTCGAGCTCAGTAATGGTGTAGTTCCGTTGTGCTCCGTTCAATTTCTTGGACATATAAGCAATCGGATGTTCTCCTCCATCCATGTCCTTTTGAAAAAGCACACTACCTACACCAGTCCTGCTGGCATCGCACTGAATATAAAAAGGCTTAGAAAAATCTGGAGTGACTAAAAGAGGAGCTTCCGTCATCAGCTTTTTCAAGGTCTCGAACGCCTGCTGGGCCTCATCAGTCCAACTAAAAGATTTAGACTTCAAACAATCCGTGATTGGAGAAGCCACGCTAGCATAATTGGGTATAAAACGCTGATACCATCCGGTCATTCCCAAGAACCTCCGGGTCTGCTTATGAGACTTCGGAGTTGGGAAGTCCATGATGGCCGTCACCTTGTTAGGATCGGTTTTCAGAGTCCCATCACCGATTATGAAGCCGAGATACTTGACTTCAGTCACGCAAAATTTGCTTTTAGATAAATTGATGGTTAACCCCGCACGACGGAGACAGCTGGCCACTTCGTCCAAAAGATTTAGGTGGGAGTCAAAGTCAGGTGAAACTATGAGCAGGTCGTCCAGATAGACAAAAACGTTTTCACGTAAATGGCCCGGGATGGCTTTATCCATCAAGCGACACATGCGCTGTGGGGCGTTACATAAGCCGAAAGGCATAACTGTGAACTGGTACAGTGGACGACCAGGGACAGTAAAAGCAGTAAAAGCTCGCGACTTCTTCTCTAAAGGGATTTGCCAGAAGGCGTCCTTCAGGTCTAAGCTCGTGATGAACTTGGTGTCTTGAAGACGACCAAGAAGACCATCAATGTGTGGAAGAGGATAGGCGTCTTTGATAGTGACACTGTTCACCTTGCGAGAGTCAAGGCACAGGCGGACCTTACCTGGTTTACGAACCAACACCACTGGAGAATTCCAGGGACTATTTGATGGCTCAATCACCCCCAGCGACAGCATCCTGTCCAACTCACCATACATCAGCTGTTGTACAGCGGGTGAGACTGGATAATGTCTCTGTTTAATGGGAACTGAGTCACCAGTGTCAATGATGTGTTCCTCCAGGTTAGTCTTTCCCAGTCCGAAGACATCAAAAGAGGGAAATCTGGCCTTGACGCGTTCCAACCGTTCGCATTGCGTGGACGTTAAGTCGTGCGTTTTTGCAGACACGGATGGAGCGTTTATCTCGCCGACTATTTGGGGAGCTAGGCCGAAAAGATTCCAAAAATCCATCCCTAGGTACAGTCTCTGGCTGAGACTGGGCACCACATAGATGGTTATATCACGGGTCCTTCCTCCAAAGGATATCGGAACTCGAATATAACCGCAAAGTCTCTGCGGAGCCCCGTCAGCAGTATGCACTACAGAGTGCAAAGTGTAGACTGTCACTTCGGGATGATTAGCTAGAAACGCTTCGGCATCTCTTCCCAAACAGCTAACAGTGGCACCACTGTCCAACAAACCAACCACTTCCTCGTTAGCTAACAGGACCTTCGTAAACAGCCGAGGATCTGACGAATCAGAGATGAAGGCAGAAACAATTTTCTGCAAACATTGTCGCTTCTCCTTAGCTCGTACCCTAATTTGGGGAGGGGTATGCTTGGAAATTTGGGAGTCCACAAAAGGTGGCTCCGAAAAGATGCGGGCACGAGTGGAGATATATCTCTTCCAACGGGAAAGGAATGAAAGTTTAACCTCCTCAGAGGGAAAAACAGGAAGAGCATCAGTTGACGTAAAGTCGCTGATGGTAGTCATATCAGGTGTATGTGAAGAATGTGTAGGGAAAACGGGCGAGCTTAGCTCGGGCGCGGACTCCCGTTCGATCTCGCACCCCCGCTCCGGTTTCCCTGACAGGTAGGACACACTGGGGTCACGACTCCTGGCTTGCCACACTTGTAGCAGAACAAGCCACGAGTCTCAGATGGGCAGTCCATAAAAGGATGGCCCGGTTGCTGGCAATTCCAACACCGGAGCGGTCGTGGATTACTCTGGAACGGACGCGGCGCCGTCATTTCATCTATTTTTTCCGCAGACATGTCCGGAAGGGTTTGGTCCGCCGGACAAGGGGACGAGTATTCAACCTCGTGCACCATTCGCTCGGGCCTACGCTCCAGCTTTTTTAGTTTATGCCAGCGCTCCACTCGAACGCAAGTCTCCCGCAATTGTTGAAGGCTGGTGAAATTATGCCCTATAACCGCTGACCCTAGCGTAAAATTCAGGTTTCGGACCACTATCCCTAATAATCCGTTTTCAGACATTGGATGAGTCATCCTGTTATGCAGCGACAGCAGCTGAGCAGTGAAATCGTCGAAGGAAAGATTGTACTGTTTAGTATCCATCATTTGTAAAATCAGTTCTTCATCGGACTCCCTAGCGCGAAAGTGTCTGATGAACTGTGTTTTGATGGTTTCCCAATCAGGGTCCAGATGATGGCGTCGAAACTGCGACCAGTACCAGTCGGTAGCTCGACCTGACAACAGCGAGGAGAAATGCCTGCAAATTTCGGCTGGGCCAACTCCATCATCGCGAGCCTTCAGCTCCACCCGGAACAGAAATTCCTCCGCCGACAACACCTTGTCCTCGCCGGAGAACTTTAGGTTCCAGAAGGAAACCGGAGACTTGCGATGTTGGGTCCCAGACCAAACATCTAGCCTGCCAACCGCAGGTGTGGAAGCCTCCGGGGTGGACTGCTGATCCCTGGGTACACAAGGATTCATCGGAACCTCAGCAGGTCGCTGCTGGGTTAACAAGGTGTCTAGAGCTTGTCGCAACTGGGCGACTTGCTCCTCTAGCGAAGGAGGGTGATCATTCGAAGTCGACGCATTCATTTGCGCAGCTGGAGCTTCGACCGGATGATCGCTATCATTAGTGGGTGGAAGCACCTTTCCCCTTCGAAGTTCCATACTTTAATTTCAATTCTATAATGAACTCACTAGTTTAGGAATGAACAGAAAACCTTCAAATGAGAAAACTATACTAGAGCTCGAACCAAAATGAAGTATAGTAGAAAGGGATAACGCAGTCTATAAAAAGTATTGCCTACCACAAGGTTAAACCTGAAGACAACTTCGCGGATATACGCCCAGAAGAATCGAAGAGAAAAAAAAATTTTTGTGTGAAAATAGATTCAAATAGATTCAAATAGATGATGATGAAATTGTAAGATTGAGTATGTATCCCACAAGGAAACCAAAATCGACAGCAATTGGTATAACAACAAATGCCTAATACTCAATCAAATAAATATTGATATTATTGATACTATATGAGTGTAACTAGAAAACAAAATCAACGCCGCTTAGTGTGTATTGACAGAACAATAACAGTGTATGGGTGTATATACAGGTTAGTGTATATGAGTGAGTAGATGATATGCTTTAATTCAATATACGTGGAATGGTTGAGGCAGACAACAATCCCCTCAGGGCTCCCGCATGTCGATGTCCTCGATGGCAGTTGGTGAAAACCATGAAGCATAGTCATCACCAAGTGTCATCCAGGTCGCCGACCCAGCTTCAGGTAAACCCGAAAGAAGGACGGAAACGAAAATTCAAAATCGCATCGCCACGAAAGGAAAGGAAACTTCTTCAAAGATAAAAAAATTTGGGGAATCCGCTGTTCAACCACAACCGAGCTACCTTTCGGAAAATCAATCAGTTGGGAGGAACAGACGAAAAATACGAATCAGGACATAAACAAAAAAATAGAATTTAAAAATCTGGATGGACCTTCCGAAGGAACAAGGGGCGCAGTGGCAGGCGTTAACACGCCTGTTACCAAAGACGGTTAAGCCCTTGTACCAACTTCAACTTCCACCAGGAAAATTAAAAGAAGATCCTGTTCAAAGACCGACGCAGTGGCAGGCGGTATCACGCCTGATACCAGAGTCGCCGACCCTAGAAACAGGACAGGGATGAACCACTACTACACCTGCACGCATAGCCAAGCGAACACCGCTTGTTAGCAAGCCGTGAAGGTCAGCATGGTTCGAAGCTACTCCAAAACGAAGAAGTTACCGCAGAAGAGAACGGGTAGGCCTAAAAGCGAAAACAAAGAAAAATTCACATAGAATTTGGACAAAGATGCTGCAAAAAAAAATTCGACAAACAGACAAAGGCTAAGGCCTCGCGGTACTACCTTAGCCCACGGCGAGCGCTGGGTAAAAGTGGTGAACCATAAACAAAAAAAAAATCAAACAATGTCCGTGAAGGCACAAGTGGTAATAAACCAAAAAAATTTAAACTTCAAGGTCCGTGTAGGACAGTCAACGGGCTTTAAAAGCTGCGTTGGGCGCCATTTATGTAACAGCATAATGGCGCGATATAAATAGTGGGCGCCACTTATGCGAGGTGTTACCCCCTTAGCCACAAGCCCGGAAGAGCATGGCCAAGGAGCCAACACCATACATAAGAAATAAAAAGAAAATCCGGAACTCCTACGCCGGCCACACGGAGTTAGCTAGCTCGCCGGAGGGGTCGTGGGGTGGGTGGCCGGGACTTACCGCGGTTGGTTCACCACTTACCTGTGACTGTGCAACTTTGACTTCCGTCCATCATCCTCCCGGCATCGCCTGAGCCGCATCACCCTGAAAAGGAATGACCCCCTCCCTCAACCATTCCACCAGAAACAAATTTAACGCATGGTCATTTTATTAGTTACAACCATTTAATCATCAGAACAACAATTACAAAGAATAACCATCAACCACGACAATAATTTATAATTCCTTGTCCACTATTAACATTAACTGAGCAAAGTCAACAAAATTAAGGTTTCATTATTATAGTTACATAGGTATGAGCTCAAGATAAAAAGAAAACTCACAGTACTGGCCAATACTCCTCGTTTTGTACAAATGTGATTACCATCAATAGAATCACTTAGAGTAAAAACAACGTTCCCGGAACCAACAAAGAAGAAAATAGATCTGACAAGGAGCAACACGAATTCACAAATAATTATCAAGAATATTATAAATATTATAAATGTAATACTAACTACTATTTAAAATTATTATTTTAGTAATGAATATTTTTTCTGGTTTTTTTAATTAAAGCAAAAAGGAAAGTTTTGATTATTTTATTTTGTGTATGTTTTGTTTGTTTTATTATCTATGATCCAGCTGGTGTGGATGCACTATAGGTGTTGCTTAATTACCTGAAGTTCCGTATTTATACTAGTGTGATAAGTATCATCTAATTTTCATCAGCTAATTGTTCTATTTAAAACATTTTCGAGTGACTTTGGATAAGCTTCGGTCTGTTCTCCATCCCCTTCGGTCTTCTGATCTTAAACCATTTCTCTACCCGTTTTTCCCGTGTGTTCTGAAATTTTGGGTGACAGATAAACGAAGAATTAGAAACACAGGGTCCTTCCCCTTAAATAAATAAAACAGTTGGTACAGATTAACACCAATCCGCACTGTTCCTGTTAAAAATTCCAGTTACGTAAAACACCGAAACCTGCATATCCGGCTCCATAAACTAAAGCAATTGTTGTATAGCTGGTATCCCCTTCGGTACCTCTCCAAACTCCTTTCCTATTTGTTAATGTTTTGGTTGGGCCTAAATCCTTCTTGTGTTTTCGACTAGAATTCACAGCACCAAAATATTCACCAAAATAGTCCGGCTTGTTGATAATTCGACACGAACTGGTATTTTTGTTCAAATGAACTGAATAATGACGGTTTTTACTTCAGCCAGTCTTAGGTGTTCCTAACGGATTTTTTCCTGTTTTATTTTCTTTTTAAATTTTCCCGAACACCAACTTTTTCCCCGGACCAAAAATCTTTTTCAGTCCATTTTTTCATACGTCAAAATTCGAACTCCCATTTTCTATTTTTTTTCATTTTCTCCCCGCCTACCTTTTTGTTCCGAACCAACTACTCGATTTTCTTCCCCACAGTAATATTTAGTCAAGTAGATATTTAGGCAAAACTGACCGTTACAGCCTTTTCCAATTTCCCACCTACATAACTTTCCTTCTTTCTTCTTCCCTCTTTACATTCCTGATTCCTCTTGTCATAGCCTTCATTAGCCCTTCCCCGCTCCGCCAAAGCGCATGTCATCGGTTGGTTGATGAGATTCAACTCGTTTCAGGAGGCATAACACTCGAGCGAGCTGTTTCTCGATGCCCCGATGCCAAAGTCGCAATAGTAATGGTTGGAAGTAGGTGGACTGAAAAATATCGCGGGTAGGTTGTGGCAGTTCCTTCCTTCCCCGACTAGAGCTGCTGTTCGACATTGCACTCTATATGAAGAAAATAGATTGTCGACAGTATAAAGGGTCTTCCCTGAGACTCTAGTCCAGGGTTGCCCAACCTTTTTTTGTCCGTGGGCCGGATTCATCATGACATACGATTTCGCGGGCCGGATTCTTTATAATTGCATATCTTAGTAACACCTTTGAAAAAAATTCAACATTTTCAATGAATACACGAATATGTTTGTGCTGATTCATTTTTTTTAAATATTTATAAATTTTATGAAAATGTTGCGTTTTTTAATTTATTTTTAGAATTAAATGAAATCATAAAAGGTTAAAATTTCAAAAGAACAAAATCTGTACTCACGATTTATTAATGTGAAGTCTGATGTTGTTTTTCAGAAACTAATTTTTTAATATTTGGTTCAAGTTGAGTGACGTTCATCCTTAATATGGAATGAAGGTGATCATCTGAAAGTCGAGCGCGAGACGCTGGTTTGGCTCTTTTTAAAGTTGAAAATGTTTGTTCACAAATGTACGTGCTTGCAAACGCCGTTGTCATTTTCATTCCAAGGTTTCTCAAATTCGGATAAGAATCTAACGCTGCATAAAAATCTGGTAAGGACTTCTCGCGAAAAAGATCCTGTAATGGTGTTTGGCATTGCAATTCAATTAATTCTAATTGTAAATCACCTGGCGCCGTAGAAACATCCACTGTAAAAGGATTTTCAAACAAGCGTATTTCATTTTTAATCCGGTGAAAATCTGCAAATCTATCTTCGAAACTTTTGCTGAGTAATTGCAGCATCTTGGTAATTTTTTCACTTGGAAAATGATCATTTTTCCTTTCTTTACGTAAAGCAGTGCAAGTCGGAAAGTGCGTCAACTGTCCTTTTTCCGTTTGCTGTATGAAAATTAATTTTGTTTGAAACGCACATAAATCAGCATATACATGGGAAATAAGTTTGTCTTTGCATTGCAATTTGAGATTAAGTTCATTTACATACGCAGTTAAATCACAGAGTATAGCTAAATCCCACAGCCACACAGGGTTACTTAGTTCGTGGAGCTGAGTTGATTTTTCAATAAAGAATATATCAATTTCATGTCTCAAATCAAAAAATCGCTGTAGTACCCTACCGCGGCTCAGCCAGCGGATTTCGCTATGATAAACCACATCACCATATTCGGCTTCAATTTGTAAAAGAAATTCTTTGAATATTCTGTGATTCGTAGAATATGATCTTATTAAATTAGAGTCAAAAAAAATCATTTGAGAAAGAAGAAAAAGAGAAAAAGAAAATAAAAATGCTGCCCGACCAGGCCCGAACCTTCAACGCTACACGCCGCTGAACCGAGGATCCGACGCTCTACCCACTCCACCATCGGCCTGCTACCGGATTTACAACAATAAAGTAATTTGTTCGATGCCTATGAAATGTTTAGGTTAAACTAATTTTATCAGTTTTTTATGCCTAACTTCGAACTCCTTTATCAGAATTTCGAAAAAATTTAACGGGACCACCGTGGGAAACTCCCCCTTCAAATGAACCAAAAAAAAAGGCAAAAAAGTCATTGGGTTACAAAGTTATGCGTGAACAGGACTACAAAATACCTACCTACACGTCGAATTGAGTAACCACCTCGTTTTTTGAAGTCGATTAACAAAAGGTTCGGTAAGCCGAATTTTTAACAATATTATATGTAGTATTTGTATGTGTTGTAGTTGTTGGATTGTTTTCGTGAATCTTCACAATCTCCACTTAATATGTATATTGTCATCCAGTCTGAAGTGTTATTCAATAGAAAGAATACCATGGAAAAGCGTAATTAGTGGCTAGTCTCTAGGCACAACATCCCACTAGTTTTTAATAAACATGGTAAACTAATTTCTGTGTATATCACCTCTGCTCAACAAATCTGCAAGTTTTGAAGCAGAGATTGGCGTGTATATGTAATCAAGAGAAGTGACAAAGGAATCCTAAATAAAGTGAATTTCGAGTCATTCATTTCCACGCGATAATAGGGATGCACTGTCAAAATTTCAGCCCTTCAGCCCCAGCGGTTTGGGTTAACTTCATTTCACCACCTTATGGGATGAATTTCGAAAAATCGCTCTATAGTGGATGTCCACGTCATTATAGGGATGCACTGTCAAAATTTCAGCCCTACAGCTCCAGTGGTTTGGGTCCCCTAGGGGATGAATTTCGCAAATTCGCTTTATAGTGGATGTCCACGTCGAAATTTCAGCCCTATAGCTCCAGCGGTTTTGGGTTTGACCCCATTTTACCCTCTTAGGGGATGAATTTCTCAAAATCGCTTCTTAGTGGATGTCCAAGTCATTATAGGGATGCAATGTCAAAATTTCAGCCCTATAGCTCTAGCGGTTTGGGTAAACCCCATTTCACCCCCCCCCCCCCCCCCCAGGGGATGAATTTCGAAAAATCGCTTCTTAGTGGATGTCCACGTCATTATAGGGATGCACTGTCAAAATATCAGCCCTATAGCTCCAGCGGTTTTGGGTTGACCCCATTTCGGATGAATTTCAAAAATTTAAACCAAAAAACCGCTTGACCGAATATTATAAAAATCTTTTCAGATTATATTGTCGCTAATACGCTTCGAACGGCACCTCAAGTAAGTCAATATCTTTCGTGGTTCGGGCGATATCGTGCAGGTACAAAAATCTCTTACGTCGCTTAAACCAAAAAACGGCTGGACCGAATTTCATGGAAATCTTTTCAGATCATATTTCGGTTAATACACTTCGAACGACACCTCGATAAGTCGATATCAGATATCACTTTTGGTTCACGCGATATCGTGCAGGAAAAAATGAGCACACACACACACATACTTCCTCCCAATTTTTTCCTTAAAATACTCCTGGGACCTTGAAAGATGAAAATACGTTGAAATTTTCGATTTCGATTTTCGGACCGATTACACAATAACTTCCTATACTGGGAAGTTAATAAAACTGTCGAAGAACGAAAAGAAGAGCTTTCAATGCAAAAATTGGAAAAAAGGGTGGTTTTCAAATGTGTTTTTAAGGTGTTAAAACAAACCTATAATATATTTCATGAAAATATGGTTGTAGGGGAACTTTTTGCGAATCAAATAGGCTCATCTAAAAATTCTAGGGCCATTGTAGGCCTTGTTCAACCGTTTTTCGTTAAACAGGTGATTTTACATTTTTGAGATTTACTCGAAAAGTTACTATTATTTTTTAATGAGAGAAAAGTTACTATTAATTTTTATTGTAGGTAGGCTCCATCAAAGCCACTATTTAAGCCCTGACCCAAGGCTCTACGATAATCACTCTCTATAATTAAATGTCAAAAAATGATTATTTTTCGCGGTTTTTTAATTTTTTTGCAAAACCTGTTAACCGGTTTCAATTGTCCAAAGCTAAAATCATGTAGTATTTTCTGATTTCTAAAGTGAACGTGTTTTCACTACTATTATTAACTTTTTTCCACCTGTTCCCCTGGGCCAATTTTATCCAAAGCACATTCATTGAATTCCTACGATTTTTCTCTTAATTATAGCGTAACTTTTTCGCGATCCCTCCTGGACTATAGTGTGTGGGGTCTGGGGTGTAATTCCCAGCAGTACAAAATACAGAGCCATCTGAATGATTTTTTCCTTCGTGTGAGTTCTTAGACACTTTTAAGGAATTTTCAAAAAGTGAGGTCTAGTGTAGTATAAAGAATGAGAGATTTTTCCTTAACTTGGCGAACTATTCTCCTTTTTAACCGACTTCAAAAAAAGAGAAGGTTATCAATTCGACGTATAGATACATATGTTTTTTGGTCCTGGTCATATTATATTACATTAATTATAATTACCTGCTCCTCCGAGGTGATCGAACATCACTGTTAACCCATGCGCATTCTGAGGGTTGTTGCCGAGACATATTTTGCACAAGCTTTGTGCCAACCGAACGGTTGAGCTCACACGCAACGATCTGTTTGTGCAAATTCACTTGCGCAAGCCAATTTGGACATGTAAATCGTTCCTTGTGAACTTACCCTAGTCAATTAATTTTAAATTACCCCCAAAAAAATGATTGGACTAAAAAGTACGAAATAAAAAAAATTAAAAACCGCCTTCAGAAAAAACCAATGCCGCGATGCCCAGAAAAGGATGTAATAATGATTTGTAATTCTTAACAACATTAATCCAATCAGAATGGATCTAGAAAGAAGAATCACTTTTGAAGACGGTGCTAACACCTGTTTTCGGGCGATGTATTAAAGTGCGTAAACCTAACAAAGAATTGAAAACAGTTTTCAAAGTGGCAGTTAGTGCAATGAAAGTCAACTACTACCTGGCACTGTGAAAAGTGATTCTTCTTTCTAGATCCATTCTGATTAAATTAATGTTATTAAGAATTACAAACAATTATTTCATCCTTTTTTGTGCATCGCGGGATTGGTTTGCTCTGAAGTCGGTTTTAAAAAAAATTATACTTCTAACTCTTGAAGACGAAGGTCTGATCCTTCACTTTTTGGATAAAACTTTTCTGTTAAAAACTTACATAGTCATTTCGGCTAAAGTTCCTTCACGGGGAAGAAAAACTTTCTCGCTTTTTCTGGCATTAATAGTACAGCGAAAGAAATTAGGCTAAGAGACGTACAAAATATTTTATCGAGAAAATATACTGGGGGAAACGAAAGAAAGATTTAAGAAAACGAAAAGTTTTAATCAACTTTTTGTTTGCAAAATTTCTGAAACTGCGCCTCCGTCCAATTGCGCCCGGTGCATGGGCACCATTTGCACCTATAAAAGCGTCGCCCCTGCACGTGCAGCATCCAAAAAAGAAATATGTAGTAACCGCAATTCATACAGTGACCAATGGCAAAGCAGCTGGAAAAGGTGGCATTCCTCCAGAATTGTTGAAAGCCGACGAGCAGATGTGCTACAGCCAATCCTGGAAAAAGCATGAAACACCTGTACCTTTTCGAAGGATTGGATGGAAGGTAGTGTTGGATAGGACACGATTATAAAATGAGATTTAAGGAGGAGCCTCTTTTTCCTTTTGAACCAGTACAATGTCTCACTTCAAATGAGGCGAGGTCTCATTGTATTGTAATGTTGTCATGCGGGTAGATCTATTGCGTTTGCGAAAGAAGGGATACGATAAATGATGAATGAATGAATAGGAATATTAATTATCGAGCTTATGAATGTAGGACACACACATCACACACACAGGCAGGCTGAAGATCAGACATGATCACTGGCATCTCGGATAAGAGACGGTAGCGGCATTCGATAAGATCAGGGCAGTGAGCGACGGTCATAAAGCTACGACAAAGTTACGGAGGAATTTCAACTGCGTGTGTCTCTCTTTTTTTTACTAAGCATTATAACATTATTGAATTAGTATCATTTAATTGCATTAATTTTGTCATACCGAATTAATAATATTGAAGTAAACGCATATCTTTGAACAATCCGCGTGTTTCAATTATTCGGGATCCCCAATTATCCCACATGAATGTTACTTACCAAAAAATTCTTCAAAATTTTTGTAAACTGTATAAGGAAAAATATATTTACAGATTTAAAACGAAACTCCCTAAAATTGAAAATAACACGAAAATATTTTGTTTGTTATAGATAGAGATTTGTGACACTTTGTTGCCACTTAACCTTGCCACATTTCTTCTTTCTCCCAGAACTTGACCCGCTTTAGAAAAGAGGAGTTCAGAAGGCACAAAAGCTGCAACGCTGAACAGTTTTAGTTCGAAAAGTTGATAGTGTCTAGGATATTGACCTTTTCTCGAATACTACCGCTTTGCTGGGTCTTTGAATCTTAGCAACAGTGGTTTCATATGATATTTATCTATGTCAGTTGTTTGATTTGGGGTTTTTATGATGTCATACACCTGCTTTTCCAAGTCGTCACAAATCCAGCTCCAAAAGCGGATGCAATGTTGTAGTTGTAGATACTGACATGGCTTCAAAATCACGGGTTTGAATCTCTTACGCATTAAATCAGTGGCGGTTCCTCTTTTGAAGCAAAGGAATCACTGCTTCCCTTGACCAAATAGGCAACTCCATAAAAATAAATTTAAATATCAAGATTAAAATCCCAATATTTTTCCTCCTCTGGAAATACTAAGGATGCAATGTACAGATTTTTTTTATATAAAATACAATTCAAATTTATCATCCTACTTTAAAGAAAGAGCAAAACCTTAGCCACAATACGAGTGGCGAGCGGCAGAGTGGAGTCTCGCCGCTCTTATCGTGGCCGAGGCCTTGCACATGTAATATCGTCAGCTTCTTTGGAACAGAAAATCAATGTGAAAACTCCAACACATTCAATTGAATTGAACTAACACTCACGCAAAGATTGCGTAGATACGGTACCCTCAGAAGCTGAGCTAAACGCAGCTTCTTTGGAACCAAACAGGCGGAATTGAGAAGTCGAAAATAGAGAAATTTTCTGTATCCACCAAATTCTCTTTATTTGCTTGGGTTCGTTTTCTGGTAATCTGTTCTGGCCTTCGAGCAATATTAAATTTTCTCTTAAAATTTTGCTTCGATATTTTGTTTTTGACTCTTCTTAAAATATGAATTTTCGTTATTTTATATTGAGTCAAGAAAAATGAGATTGAAGATAGATGAAGTTTCTCTTTAACTATTATGGGGTGGCAGGCGGTATACATATAATGAATATAAGCTGATAACTTTGTAGCTTCCATATATTTTTTAAGATTCTCTTTAATGATGGACCCTTTAGAGAATATTTTTATGAATTGTATTTTGGAGTACGGAGTGAAGCGGTTCTTTGCAAGGAGAATGTAATGATGGTTGGTGGGTAGTATAGTGGGTGGGTTTTATTATTACCATCTTTTTTCAGATTTTTAGCAAAATAATGGTTTGTATGAAAAAATAAATGATATCAAATTAGTAGTTGCAATTTTTCAACGATTTTTTCGACGCTCTTATTATCAACAGATTCTGAAAAATGGCGCAAAACGCCCTCTAGCAGCGAAACTATTTCGAAAAAATTGACGAAAAAGTGCAAAAGTTCACGATTTTCGCTTCCATTTTTTTTCACTTTTTGCAAGCATAAAAAAACCTATATTTAAAAATAAGAAAGAATCACCTACGAAGCGATGCACAAAATTTATTGGGCAATCAATTTTCAAATTTGAAGTCAACTTTTCGGAAGTACATACATATGTAAATAAGATATTTTGACTTAAAATTTTAACCAGTTATTGTTCACATTATAAAGTACAATTTCTGAAAAATCCATAAAAGTTCACCAAAAAAATTATAAAGTTGTTTAAGTTTCTTTATGTACAGATAAAAATTTCATATTGTAACCGCTGATAGCCAATATTATGACGAATAGCCTTTATTTTCATAACAATTCCTAATGTTTTGTTTATCTAATTCCACTATATGTTATTTTTCAGCTTTTTTAGTTAAAGCCTTCGATACTTTTACTTTTATCGTTCGCCTTGCGCATTGCTTCCCTTATCCTAAACCTTACGAACCGCCACTGCATTAAACTGACTCAGAGTAGGTATGCAAGCTATGCCTACAAAAAGTATATTTCTATTTTACAATCGCACCTCGCCTAAAAAGAAGTACGAAATATCTTACGAGTAAAAAATTTCACTCCCTCGAAAAATGTAAGAATTGTCTCTTCAGTACAAAATTTGCCTCCCTCGAAAAATGTAAGGACAAATGAACTGCCTCTTGTAAGTCCGGCTCAACTCTAATGGAAGGTATCATAATCAAAATACCAAAAAAGGGGGACCTAACAATATATGCAAATTGAAGAGGCATCTCTCTATTATCTACAGTGGGTAAAATCTTGTCCCACATTATATTATCAGGGATAAGAGAGGAAGTAGACCAAACGCTTAGAAGACAGCCGGCTGGAATCAGAAAAGGCCGCTCCTGCATAGACCATTATGACACTTTGCGAATCATAGTGGAGCAGTCTACTGATTTACGATCCCCCTGTACCTTGCTTTCGTAAAATATGAGAAAGGGTGCTTTATATGGCAGGTACTGCCGCAGCGTGAGCTGCCTGATCAAATAATAGAATTAATAAAAACCCTATACAACAATTCCAAATTCAGAGTTCTTCACAATGGAAAATTATCCGACAGCTTTGAGGTGAGTTCAGGAATACCACAAGGATGCCTACTTTTGCCATTACTATTTTTTATAGTAATAAACAACATCCTTGGTCTCGGCAGCCTACGTCTGGCTACTATCCCACAAGCCCTGGGTTCGAATCCCGGCAGCGCCACGGTCCTTCGTCTTTTCCACTTTCCTACCTACATAGCTTTCCTTCTTTCTTCTTCCCTCTTTACACTCCTGTTTCCTCCTGGCATAGCCTGGCTAAATTAACCTATCCCTCTTATGATCTCAGGCGGACCACTTCGCTACTGACCGCGGGAGACTAGACCCCTCAGCTTAAGTGAGAGTGATGACGGGCACTGTCTGATAGAGGCACATGCGACCCGCTAAGGTCTTGAAACCTACGGTTTTTACAGAAGCTGTAAGAATCCAGAAGGGGAGGAACGTGTACTGCATCTCCTCTGTCACTACCCAGCCCTTAACAGGAGACTAACCACATTAGGCGAACCCTTTCTAAGAACGCTTGTGGAAATTTCGAAGCTTGGTATCCGATTGGGATCGATCACTATGGCACCACAATCGGCCTATCCTTTTGGCCTGAGTTTATAAGCTTCAAAGAACAATTCAGCCAATCTAACCTAGCCTAACGTAGCCTGATAACTGATAACGTAGCATCTCAGTGAACTTCGTGGCAGCCATTTATTGTTCACACAACGAGCTAATAGAAGCGGCTAGCACATCTGATTTTAAGGACACAACTCCTTGAACGATATCAAATTTAGAGATGAAATAATAAGATCAGGAATTCTGTAATTGTTGGATTATTGATCGCGGCAATTTCTTTATTTTTTATATGATTCATTAAAAATCCTTTATTACTCATTAAAATTTATTGAAATTGATTTCAGCAGTGAAAGCAGAGTTTACAGTCCTTGAAAATCATTTATCATGAAATCCGAGCTAAATTAAATCGTATAAGTCCTTTTAATTATTTTCATCTAATTTCTATTCATTTGATCCAAACTCTCATATTGTATTGTATGTATCCTAGGATCGAAATGCATAACATTTTTACATAATGCGATGTAACAATCAAAGAAATCCATAGGTAACGTGCGTTATTATTTTAGTTAATTAAATAACTTTCTTCAAGTCGCACCCTAACTCATGTAAGTTATTAAAAAACTTTGCACCCACATCCATTCAAGGCATCGTTAATATATTTTCCAATACATAAACTCTGCAACTTCATTAGGTTTTAAGGAATAAGGAATCAGCAAAGTGTTTCTCAAAGGTATGCACACATTGTAAGTACATACAAAGAAACAATAAACAATAAACTTAAAATTTACGAGAAAGTTGTGTTTAATGGTCAACACAATTTACATAACATACAATAAGTACACCCTTTTATATTGCTTATATGTTGATTTATGCAGAAGGATTTCAAAGGATACTTTAATTTCGTTTCATATATCGATTGCACAGCTTAATTAAGCATTTCTGCGTTTATTTTCAACGTGTCCATAAATGCATGAAATGTGATTATTAAGGATAAAGTAATACCTGGAACACAATGCTCACCATAAGCCGTGGGCTATAAAAGCTTATCGTTGACAAATAATAGACACCATGTATCTACCTAGGAACGAACAAAATGAAACTATCGGCGATGTGACCATAACTACGACCAAAAAAATTAGAACCTATTTCTATTTTTTGGTGGACGCTTACAGTTCTACCAAATCATACATACAAAAAAACACCGCTGTCAACAAATAAAACGTTATTATTTTGACAAAAAAGTGCCTTTTTGACAAATTTTGTTGTGTCTGAGGGTGCTTTATTTTAAAAATAAAAAAAATACACGTGTTGCATTCTTTTTTTTTCATATTAGTTTAAATTATTTTCAATTTAAATTTGAAACTCATTTGACAGGAAAAATTTTTTTTCAACGCCTACGGTATCGCTTCGCTCTATTATAATTTTAGTTTTACGATTGACAGCGATGGCAAAATTTGAGAGCGATAGAGCTTTCATAGCCCACGGCTTATGGCGAGCATTGTGTTCCTGCTATAATGTAGTAAAATTTTATTTCATGTTTGTGTTTCACTACGAAAATGCCTTTATTTGACTGAGTCGATGTTTGTATGAGTGTGTTTTTAGGGTTAAGAATCAGGTTTAGGGTTAAAAATCAATAAAATTAATTGCGTACTTCCATGTTCCATTTTTATGTATAATCTTGTCATTTAGATTGCGAATTATACCGCCCATTTCCGCACTAAGTGAATCCCGAATTTCAGCTATTGTTTGTTTAGACCACTACCAGGTATAAGGGCATACTTCCACGTGCGTCCATAGGGTGAGGGTGTGCAACCGGACGTGCGAGATCAGACTGGCATGAGCGCAAAGACATCAATTTGGGCTGGCTTCACTAAAAAGGACCCTCGAAGGTGCTCACAAGAGCCAGAATAATGGGACTACGCATCAGCGATCTACAGTTTCCTGAAAGGTGATTTCAATTAAGCTCGCTTCCAAACTGGTATAAAAGTGGTGAACAGCATTCTACCGAGATGGGTCCGATGGTCTTTTATCTTGCCCAGCCAAAAAAGAGAACCACCTACGTGGGGACGAACGGCTAACAAAGACCTCAAAAGGTGATACACCCGATTTGTCACTTCTATCAAAATCCGAGAAGAGTCACTGCAGACGAAGACCCATCAGATCTGTTAGCAAGTCCTAATCCTACTTCATCGCGGTGCCTCCTGGGGTACTTCTTCGGAAAGAGCTAATGGGAGACGGGCGAATGGCGAGCTCTCTGCGCCACAAAACAGAGTTTTAAGTTGGTTGGGCTGAGGGTTAGCTGTCTGAATAAACGATAAGTCCTTGTTATATCCTTGGAGACACGAAACTGAAAGCCGTAGGAGTGGCGTTGGCGTAATACTCACCAAAGAAGACAGGTCCAGCCTCACTAGCCCGTCTCCAGTTTCTGAGAAGATTATAACCGTGCGCCTGCGTCCCAGAGTAAGAAGTACTATGGTAGTGCAGTGCTATGCTCCAACTGAAGACGCAGACGATGACATCAAAGAAATGTTCTATATGCGACTGAATGAATATTTTCACTCTATTCCAAGGAAAGACATCAATGTATTAATGGGTGACAAACGCACAGGTTGGCCGTGACAACATCGGCCTTGAACACACAATTGGAAATCAAGGCCTAAGACAAGTTACCAATATCAATGGAGAGTGTTTCGTTGACTTTTGTCGGTCCCACCAACTCGTGGTAGTTGGAACTTACTTTGTCATAAGAAGATACACCAGGAGATCTGGATATCGCTCGATGATAGAACGAAAATTCAGATAAATCACGTGGTCATCAGCCGCAAATGAAAAACTATTTTGGAGGATGTCATCAGCTTTAGGGGGATCAGAGGAGCTGGAAATGACAACCATTTGGTAGTAGCAACTATTCGTCTCAAAATCGCCGCTCGCCGCGATGAAATAAACTGTAGACGGTGTAATGTAACGATTTGGTGGAAACCTGCCTCAAATATTAAACCAGCAAATCGTTTTTGACGACACAAATATTGAAGAGCTGTGGAGTACGACAAAGGACGCTATATTGACGGCAGCGGAAACTAGCATCGGTTATGTCCAAAGAAACATGCAACACTGGATCTCGAACACAACTTGGGAAAAAATGAAATACCGCAGCGCCGTAAAAAATAACGTGTACTCCACAAGCGACCCGGGAATACTCCCAATTACACCGGGAGGTAAAGAGGAGTGTCCGGCGTGATAAGGCAGCAGATAAATGAGCTCGCAGAAAAAGCGGGAAACGCGGCAAACACAGGAAAGAGTAAAATGCTCGACTAAATTATTATACAGCTCTCGGGAAAAAACTGTAGTTAAAAGCATGCCGTTAAAAATGCGGAGGGAAGGCGGCTGTGCAGCGAGGAGGAGCAACTCCAAAGACGGAAATATTATTTCGCCTTGGCCCTGAATGGTTCACTCACACAGGAACCTCAAGAAAACAGTAACAATGCACAGCCAAAAAGAATCACCACCCATGCCCAATCCAAGACGCAAATAGTAACCGCAATGCATGCAATGGTCAACGGTAAAGCAGTTGGAAAAGATGGCATCCCGCCAGAATTGTTGAGCCGATTCAATCCTCATAGCAGATGCGCTGCAGCCAACCTGGAAATAGAATGGAACACCTGTACTGTTCCAGAGAATTGTACGGAAGGTATCGTAGTCAAAATATCCAAAAAAGGAGACCTAGCAATATGTGACAACTGGAGAGGCTTCTGCCCATTATCTACGGTGAGTAAAGTCTTGTCCCACAATATATTATCAAGGATAAGAGAGGCAGTAGACCGAACGCTTAGAAGACAACAGAGTGGATTCAGAAAGGACCTCTCCTGCATATACCATATTAACACATTGCGAATCATAGTGGAGCAGTCTACTGAATTACTATCCCCCCTGTACCTTGCTTTCGTAGACAATGAGAAAGCGTTCCACTCGGTCAATAGAAGCTTTATATGGCAGGCCTTACGGCAACGTGGACTAGCTGATAAGAGAATTGATTAAAGCCCTATGGGGGGCCTCAATAGCCTAGGGTTAAGGCGTCTGGCTACCACCCTAGAGGTCTAGGTTTCGAATCCCAGCCAGCCCCACAGTACTTCGCATTTTCCACTTTCCTACCTACATAACTTTCCTTGTTTCTTCTTTCCTCTGTACATTCCTGATTCCTCCTGTCTTAGCCTTCCTTAGCCCTTCCCTGCTCCACCAAAACGCATACCATCGGATAGTTGATGAGATTCAATTCGTTTCAGGAGACATAACACTCCAGCGAGTTGTTTCTCGATGCCCCGTTGTCAAAGGCGCGATAGTAATGGTTGGGAGTAGATGGACTAAAAAATATCGCGGATGTGGCAGTTCCTTCCTTCCCTACTAGAGCTGATGTTCGACATTGCATTATATGAAGAAAATAGATTGTCCACAGTATAAAGGACCTTTCCTGAGACTCTAGTCTTTCACATAAAAAAATGCAGACTTCTTCACAATGGCAAATTGTTCGACAGCTTTACGGTGAGTTCTAGAGTATGACAAAGACACCTACTTTCGTCAGTACTATTTTTAATAGTAACAAAACGACATCTTTGTCAGCGCTCTAAATAATAAAACAAGCGGCATACAATGGGGTTTGCTAGACCGCCTTAAGAAATCAGGACCTCAAAAACATGTTAAGGCTGAATTCGAATAAAACCAAGAAATGCGGATAAATACAAATGAATGACTCGCGCTGCATAACCGTGACTGTACCTGGTAGATAAATTATGATACGTCGGTAGTATTATTAGCGAAAACGGCAGGGCAGAAGAAGACGTCAGTTCGAGAATAAATAAATCATAAAGCGGCTGTTCAACTCCAACGTTAAGGCAGTTCTTTTGTACGGTTGCGAAACATAAAAAGCCACCCAATTCATCACAGAGCGCCCCCAAGTCCTCATCAACAGATGCCTGCGTCGTATCCTAAAAATCCGCCGGCAAGATAGAATTTCAAACGAAGAACTATGGCGCCGTGCCGGCCAAGAAAGGATAGACGACCAAATCAGGCGAAAAAAAGAAATTGGGTCGGCCACAACTTGCGACGCGAAAACGAAAATCTAGCCAAACAGGCCCTTGACTGGAATCCGCAATGATACCGTCGAGTCGGAAGACCTAGAACAACGTGGAGGAGAACCATATTAGCAGAAGCCGCAGCAGCTGGGAGATCCTGGTTAGAGCTGAGAGCTGTCGCACAAGAGAGTCTGCTAGAGGGCAGCTGTTTCCGCCCTATGTCCCATGAGGGATTAAAGAGAAATAAAGTAAATAAAAGTATGTCAAAAAGCATGAGTTTGCATCGTGACTGAATCCGGAGCTTTTGTAGCGGCTTTAATATCTATGAAAACGCCAATGCTGAGGCTCTTTCACATAAAAAAATGCTACATACTTGTGTAAGCTCCCAGTTTATTGTCATATAGGAATTCAGGATCGCCAGAATATCCGGTGGATAGGTCTAGAATGCAGCAGGAGTACCAAGCCTGTGAACGGATATACCTGCCTGACGCAATAGTCCTCCACTTTCTTCTTTGATGGTATTTCGACGTAGAAGTCCTTCCTGAAGGTCACTCTAGGAGGATGGCAGTCTGTGGCTGTGGCAACCATACCCTCGGGCAGTTGTCCAAGTTGTTACCATAACCACACTACAGGAAGCGAAGTTTTTGATATGAAGATCGGGGCTAGTATGTACAAGAAAACATCAAGGAATTTTCGTGGGGTATGTTCTCATGAAACCTGTTACCTATTATTTTCGTCCTCTGAACCCTTCCAAACTTTATGACATTATACACTCAGTGCTGTGTTTGTCTTGAATCCCCATCGCTTGCCGAAGGTCTGTTGCTAAACAGGTAGCGAATGTTTTCCGAACCCTGAGTACAATACCTCTGTCTTATTTTTTTAATTAGAGAAAAGTGAGAATCAATTCCATCTCATTTCAGAAGCATGGCTATTCGAGTCATAAACTCACACGAATGAGGATTATTATTACGAAGAATCTGGTCCTGCTTGAAATTTCGTTTGTATTTTAAATAGCTGAAAAATCGTATTTTTACTAAAACTGATTCCAATATTTGGAATTGTGTTTTAGGAAGAAATTGCAAAATTGAAGTCTACACTGTTTTGTCAATCCTTACTAATATTATAAATGCGAAAGTAACTCTGTCTGTCTGTCTGTCTGTCTGTCTGTCTGTCTGTCTGTCTGTCTGTCTGTATGTTACGCTTTCACGCCTAAACCGCTGGACCGATTTTGATGAAATTTGCAACAGACATAGTTTAGACCTTGGAGACGGACATAGGCTATTTTTTTTGGAGAAAAAAGGGTTGAAGGGGGTGAAATGGGGTTCAATAAGTTGTAAGGGGATTTATTTTCTTTACTTTTTTTCTATTGTATAAAAAGTAACTGACTGAAAGACAACGCACAACCTAAACCGCTAGAGCTAAAGGGCTGAAATTTTTGACAGTGCATCCCTAGCGATTTTTCGAAATTCATCCCCTAAGGGGGTGAAATGGGTTTTTTCCAAACAGCTAAAGCTATAAGGCTGAAATTTTGACAGTGCATCCCTATAATGGCGTGGACATCCACTATAAAGCGGTTTTTCGAAATTCATCCCCTAAGGGGGTGAAATTGGGTTTTTCCAAACCGCTATAGATATAGGGCTGAAATTTTGACAGTGCCTCCCTATAATGGCGTGAACATCCACTAAGAAGTGATTTTTCGAAATTCATCCCCTAAGGGGGTGAAATGGGGTTTTTCCAAACCGCTATAGATATAGGGATGAAATTTTGACAGTGCATCCCTATAATGGCGTGGACATCCACTATAGAGCGACTTTTCGAAATTCATCCCCTAAGGGGGTGAAATAGGGTTTACCCAAACCGCTAAAGCTATAGGGCTGTAATTTTGACAGTGCTTCCCTATAATGGCGTGGTCTTCCACTATTAAAGCGATTTTTCGAAATTCATCCCCTAAGGGAGTGAAATGGGGTTTACCCAAACCGCTGGAGCTATAGGGCTGAAATTTTGACAGTGCATCCCTATAGTGATGTGGACATCCACTAAGAAGCGATTTTTCGGAATTCATCCCCTAAGGGGGTGAAATGGGGTTTTTCCAAACCGCTAAATTTATAGGGCTGAAATTTTGACAGTGCATCCCTATAATGGCGTGGACATCCACTAAGAAGTGATTTTTCGAAATTCATCCCCTAAGGCGGTGAAATGGGGTTTTTCCAAACCGCTATAGATATAGGGCTGAAATTTTGACAGTGCATCCCTATAGTGATGTGGACATCCACTAAGAAGCGATTTTTCGGAATTCATCCCCTAACGGGGTGAAATGGGGTTTTTCCAAACCGCTAAATTTATAGGGCTGAAATTTAACAGTGCATCCCTATAATAGCGTGGACATCCACTAAGAAGCGATTTTTCGAAATTCATCCCCTAAGGGGGTGAAATGGGGTTTTTCCAAACCGCTATAGATATAGGGCTGAAATTTTGACAGTGCATCCCTATAATGGCGTGGACATCCACTATAGAGCGACTTTTCGAAATTCATCCCCTAAGGGGGTGAAATAGGGTTTACCCAAACCGCTGAAGCTATAGGGCGGTAATTTTGACAGTGCATCCCTATAATGGCGTGGACATCCACTTAGGAGCGATTTTTTTGAAATTTATCCCCTAAGGGGGTTAAATGGGGTTAACCCAAACCGCTGGAGCTGGCTTTAATTTTGACAGTGCATCTCTATAATGACGTGGACATTCACTAAGAAGCAATTTTTCGAAATTCATCCCCTAACGCAGTGAAATGGGGGACATAAACATGCCAATCTCTGCTTCAAAACTTGCAGGTTTGTTGAGCAGAGGTGATATACGCAGCAATTTGTTTACCATATTTATTAAAAAAATGCACTATAATAAACCCTTTTAGGGATAATGACAGCTGACTTTTTTGTTTGTTTGTTTTTTTTTTGTAGAAAAACATTGCACATAATAAACAGTTTTTATTTAAAGGCGTTGCAAGGCACGCGGGTTTTATGCTAGTTTATTGTAAAACCGTAAATTTTCTTGGGGTGTGGATGGATACGAGTCAAGTTACCTTCGAACGCAGGAGGCTTAATCCGTCACACACGACAAGGCCTTCGGGCATTGGCATTTGGACTTTGTGCGTGAAAATGAAAAGGATATTAAAAAGCCGAAATTAAGGACGAAATTTTCGTAACCTGTGCAAAATGTGGCTGAGTTCTTTAAAAGTTAGTTGACGGATAGAAATTTGTATAATAAATTCCTAAATGATTTTTTTTGTAAATTGGGGCGACCGTAATTATTCGCCTCTTGCGTAACGCAATTAGAATAAATTAAATCCGGTGTTATAAGTTTGTAATTAAAATTTAATTATTGTCCCGTTCTCCAAGTTTCCGAATGCTGGAGCCATTTTTAAAGGGAAAGAGTTGGTTTCAACGCAACATCATCTCCTGAGCGCTGGTTTCTGAATCCTGAGCCCCGTAGCAGCACCAAAACCGTTTTTAATTAATGACTTAACAATAATATGCAAATTCAAGATTACAATTTCAAATTATGATAATGAAGGTAAAGACTAGTCCGCTGGTTCGATTTCGAGGCGAAGAGAGTGCGACCAAAGATAATTAATGAAAGGGTTAAACACAAAGAGGCGCTTATTTAAATGTAAAGGAGACACAAGGATAAAGGAACCATTCGAGCCATCAGACAAGGGACTAGGGGACACAGAGGATTAAGCAGCACCGGAAAGCGATCCAAATGATGTTATTGATTGCGAATTGCTAATTAAGGGCCCTTCTATTCTCCTTTTGGCCTCTGGTTGATGTTTGTTCAAGTCGATGAACTTGGAATTAGTTTCTCCAGTTTACAATTGTCGCCCAATTCCCTGCTATTGGCAATGGACTCAACTTGTTGTCTTAATTTTTCCAAGGAAATCAGGGATTGGGACACTTCAGTGCTGTATGCAAATTTCTGTTCCAGGAAATTATTATCAAATGAACGTTTAGCCTTAGAGTTTGGCACGTATTTGAGTCATAAATATGGAACAACTTCAAGTGAAGAGTTCCCGTTTAATGAGATTATTTCTTGAAATCAAAGGTTGTGCAGAGGAGAAGTTTTGATTATTAATGTTTGGCGAATTTATGAACATCCTCTGCTTTACATTTGGCATTATTAATTTATATAATGACAACAACAACAACAAAAACAACCAAACTCAATTAAAACGCGACTCTACGATGTTGTCCGCATATCGATTGCAGGTTATCTTTAGTTCAGTTTCAATTTTTTAATCTGGTCATATCAATCATTACACGTAACCACAATGGTTTTTCGCGGTTTTCAGCTAAAAGGCAGGAAATGGAAAAAAAATACTTAATAAATGAAAACCACTGAAATATGATTTTGTTCATTGTTGTGGAGAGATTCCACACTCTCCATCTGCTACATAGAATGAGAAATGTGTGTTGACTGCCTTGGTTAGTTCTTGTTAGATAGTAAAAGTTGTACAGATACGATGAAGGTTTACATAAATCAGCTGCTTGGCTTGAAAGTTGCATAAAGTCATGCCCATTTGTATTTGTTTTTCGAGGTATTTAATGCGTTTCAATGTTTTTTTTTTAAATATGGAGCAGCTTTAGTTTTATTCGTTTGGCTGTGTAAAATTCTTTCACTCACCTAGCTTATAAGGATGAAAGGAAGCTGATTTTTAGCTGCAAGTATCATAATAAAATCGTAGCAGTCAGTCAGTCCACTTTTATCAGTATTAACACTTCATGCAGTGTTGTATTTTGGGATAATCTGCCACTGCTGAAAAGGACGAAATGTTTTCCTTCAACATTGCTGGTATAAACTTCAAACCGGAATAAGTGGTCATATCCGACTTAGTCATATCCGGCTTAACGACCTCTCCCACACTTTGGTGAATCGCCTATGGCTATGGCAGTACCATCCACATCTCCAACTTATTTTGAACAAGATGACACCTCTTCGGATTTTGCACCTTGTAGTCAAACATCAGATCCTCAACCAGAATGAATTGAACGACTTAGTAAGGGTCTTGAATTTATCGAAAGAAACTTCTGAAATTTTGGCATCTCCTTTGAAAGAGAAAAAATTACTAACATCACAAACAAAAATTACATTCTATCGTATTCGTTAAAAAAAATGGCTACCATATTTTATCACTGAAGACAATTTAGTTTACTGTAATGACGTCAGAGGTCTTAGGCAAAAATGGGCTTACAAAAATATGTAACCAAGTGATTGGCGCCTTTTTACCGATAGCAGTACTAAGAGAAGTTTGAAGTGTGTACTGTTGCATGGAGATTCAATTTTATTGAAAGAAGCATATGTGCAAGTATTTCTCTAGTGCTAGAAAAACTGGAGCTTGTAGACCGTACCTGACCATTTCCTTGTAGGGCAAGAGGCAGGTTACACTAAATATCTGCGTTTTATGTGTTTGTGGGACAATCGTAACAAAAGGAACCATTGCAACCGCAGAGTGTGGCCATCGAGGGAGTCATTAGTTGTTGGTAAGCAAAATGTAATAAATCCACCGAAAAATATATTTTTGTAAGAATATAGAACTCTGTGTATTATTTAAAAACAAGGGCTGCTAGATAAAAAGTAGTGTTGTTTTTGTAATTAGCACCCTTAATTAAGTCAAAAGAGATTAACAATAGTCTGGAAAATTTTTCTGTGTTGACCAGTGAAACCATCCTTAAAGCGGGGTTTCCACTTAGCTGAGTGCCAGCGCTGGTCATACTACCATCCAAAATTTTGAAATTTCTGATTATTCTCGAGCTAGTTGAGTCCATCCCATCGGACCTGCTCCCGGCTAAACGTTACAGGGGTCGTCCACTGCAAGCTTTTCATGCTGCTCAGTTTGAAGTGAATTTGACATACATAATAATTTTGTGATTTGAAAATGTAATATAGTCCAGTGCAATTAGTCGAAAAAATGGCATGAAATTGCATTTCATGATGTATGTAGGAAATTTTTTTTTTTTTTTTTTTTTTTTTTGAATTTGTTTGGGTACATCTGACAATGTTAAAACCAAGTTTGTGGGGTCGCAATGTGTTGGGACAAGCCGCCATCTTGAAAAAGAGGTAGAGGTCGTTTATACCAAATAACCAGTTTCCATGCAATGATAGATGAAAATGATCAGTGGCAAGGTGTTGGAAAATACAATTATATACAAAATGAGCCCTCAACAAGGTCTGTAAGTTGATTTGGCTCAAAGTTATGGCCGCTCAAAGTTCAACCTTGATCATGTGGTTGGGGTTGAATACAGTTTTTTGCGATTAACTCGTAAGATATTAATTTGTGTGGGTTAACCCTTAACCACCTAACGTGTATTCTAGTAACACATCCACCTAACGTCGGTCATGGTGACCGCTTGCGTATAAGTACTATTAAGAAGGTAAAAAGTTCATAAATTGCTACAAATTGAAACAACATCATGTTCTTCAGTTGTTTTTATTTCAAATTGCAGAGTGTGCAGAGCGCAAACTGGAGAGGGAGGGGAAAAAGTACACAGAGTCAAAGGCGTGTGGCCCGCGTAATGACGGAAATATTTGAAAAAATATATCGCATGGAGTCACTGTGACCGACGCTAGGTGGTTAAGGGTTAATGCCGATTACCAAACTTAAATTGCTAGTAATTACCTTTAGAATAAACCCTTAGACATCGTTCGCGCTTGTATAGTTTGCGAGTAATCCAACGCCAAAGTTGGTACTGCATGTGCCTGAAATAACTGATAGCGCCATTTATTTTTTTTTTTTTTTAATATCTCCTTAACGTCCTTAACGGTTGCTTATATTATGATAATGTTGTAAGCAGCAGAAATACGGGTATTAAAATATCTTTCAAATGGGCTATTGACCGCAACTCTATGTCGTTTCATGTCCGCGATATAACGGGTGAAAACTCAACAGCGAAGGTTGTGACACTTCTCGACGAATAACTCGCTTCCAGCCAGTTTCGCGCGTCGGATGATTTAGAATTTTATGTAATGCCCTGAATTATCAAATTTTTCGGTTATTTAACAACTTTAGAAAATAATAATAATGGGAAATAGTAGCTTAGAATCTTTTAACGCCAATGGTTCTGTAGCTTCCGCACTATGCTCAATAACTGTAATTTTGCACTATGCTTAATAAAACACTCTTTTGTCTGCGTTTTCCGTTTCGGATTTTATTAAGTCAAAGAAAACTAATTTTTAGCACAATATTGTATATTATTATAAAATTATTTCTATATATATGTATATATATATATATATAATATAAATTTCCGGATATCCGGACATCGGGACATCCGGACATCCGGATATACGGACATCCGGACATGCGGATATCCGGACATCCGTACATCCGGACATCCGGATATCCCGGACATCCCGACATCTGGACATCGGGACATCCGGAAATCCAGATATCCGGACATCCGGATATCCGGACATCCCGGACATCCGGAAATCCGGACATCCTTACATCCGGACATCCGGGGGTCAGAAAAATCCGGATGTCCGTATATCCGGATGTCCCGATGTGCGGATATCCGGAAATTTATATTATATATATATATATATATATATATATATATATATATATATACTAGCTGGGACCCGGTGCGCCAACGCTGCACCCATAAGTCAATAGTAAACAATAAAAACGATCCATTGACTTAATATTTTTCGAGATATGAATTTTACACAGATGAAATGCCTCAAAGAACATGGGTCTTGCGTCGGCCGCCATGAATCGGTATATTGAGTCTACTACATTGCTTATTGTATTCTACTTATCATACCCTTTACTTTGATACCCATTTTGATAGGGTTGTGAAGAAAGTGGTAATCCGGCCTCTTTAGACGGCCGCCATGGATCTAAAGATATATTTTGTATACTACATTGCTTATTGTATTCTACTTATCATACCCTTTCATTTGATACCCATGTCGAGGTGGTTGTGAAGAAAGTGGTGAATGGGCTCTTATGCCTATTCAGAAAACTCAGTGGATGGCGACACCGTAAGCTTTCAGAAAAACAAATTTCAATTATTTTACTTAATTTTATTTACTTCAATTAAATCTTAAATCTAATAAATTCCAATTTCGACTTCAATTTTTAATAACTAATAATCCAATTCGACTTCAATTTTTAATAACTAACAATCCAATTCGACTTTAATTTTTAATAACTAACAATCCAAATTTTACTTCACCTTTAATCAAATGATATTCTAATCCTTCTCGATTTTCTGGGTTGGTGTCTATATAAACGCAATCTTCTGGGCCTCGTGAATTCTGGTCCTCTGTGGATGCTGTTTCGGTTCCGGTATTTGCTGAATTCAAGTTTTGGGTAAGTAACTTGGACTGAATTTAAATTCTCAGGATTAGGAATTTACATAAACTCGACTCGTTCTATGTAATCTGGATAGGGTTCACATTAACTCGACTCGTTCAATGTGATCAAGGATTTACACTAACTCGGCACGTTCAGTGTAATTCAGGTTTATATCAAGTTTGAGATCACTAGCTTTCGCTGAATTTCTTCTAGCTCGGCTCGCTGAGAAGATCAAGTGCGATCTGAATTTTCGCATCAACGTGCTGCGATATTTATTTCGTTGTAGACAATAGATGTTGGTGGGGAACTTGGGAATCTATCCCTCCATCTTGTATTTGGTTTATGTATGGGTGAGCTGCTACGATCTGTCATTCTGGAAGCTGTGGAGGTAAGATTTATGATTTGTTCTCTTTTTCTTATATTTATTTCTGATTTGTTTTTTGTATCTTTTTAGAGTTTGGGACAAGGCGGAAAGGATAGGACAGGGTGTTTTGGTTGATGGACTGGATCTGGGGTTGTCAGGTAAGTGTTTTTATTTGGACTTATTTTCTTTGTGGTAATTTTTGTTTACATTTTTCAGGAGTGACTTCCACGACGGAACATTCTCCGGGGCCTTGAAGCCTTTGCTTCAAGATGTTATTATTATTTAAATTGTAAATACGGAATAAAATTCAATTATTTCATGAAATGTTTTTATTGATTTCCGTTTTTATTTTTGGATTTTAATTGCAGAGTTATGCGACATTTTCTTTCTTTTGTGAAGGTAAATCGCACTGTTCTGTTGTTCATTTTCAATCTATAGGACCGTTTAGCTTTTTTAACTTGATCCCAAGGGATAGGGATGTTTTTTATTTGCTGCCACACGGATGGATCTACGACAACATTGGGTGGTGGTTGACTATCGCGACGTGCCCGATATTCCTCCAAGGTGATCTTCCTTTTTTGGGAAGGGATTTCCTGAGGTAGTTCATTGATTGGTACTGCCGGTTCCTTGCGGGATGATGTTGGAATCTTTCGTGGCTGGGTCCTTTTCCTGATTGCCGGGTCGCATGGTGTGGCTTCAAAAGTTTTTCTGATTACAGGTTTTTTCGGCGAAGTCAATTTTCTTAAGTTGGTTTTTATAGATGATTCAGGAGCTCTCGGTGGCGTCCGTAGGATGGGAAGGTCATCAATCCACAAATAATCCATGATGGGGTTTATTAAAGTTTAAAAATTACTTGCTGATATCACTGGTATAAGGTTAACTAACCGAATGGCTGATTTCTTGAAAATTCTATGATAACTTTATTAACGGTTATCTTCAGTCGTTTGTACTGTTGCATTTCGAAAATTAGGTTTTACGGGTTAGGATCCTAGCTGAGTGTGCCTGAGCGGATTCTGCAATTTAGTAAGGCGAGTTCCCAGTATCACGTTAAAATTTTTTGGTTTGTGGTTTTTACTAGTTACTAGGTTCTATAGGCAATAAGCAAATTTTTGTTATTGGTCTCTTTAGAATTGAAGATTTTGTTTTTACCGTGACTACGCGGACTAATTGATCTGATCCTGGGTGGACATGGAGTATTCGTCCTAGCATCCATTGAGACGGTGGGAGGTTATCTTCCTTGATTACGACTAGTTGACCGATTTTTATGTTCTCCTGTGTCCTAGTCCATTTCGGCCTTTGTTGTAGACGTGACAAATATTCTGAATTCCACCTTTTCCAAAATGTTTGATATAGCTGTTGGATGTACTGCCATCTATCTAATCTGTGAATATTCATGTTTAATACTGAGGGTTCAGGGGGTGTGAGCAAGACGTCTCCGATCAGAAAATGAGCTGGTGTTAGTGGTGTTAGGTCTTCAGGGTCATTGCTGATTTCGCCCAATGGTCGTGAATTTAAACAAGCTTCTATTTGTGTGATGACTGTGTTAAATTCTTCGTAGGTGAGTGTCGCTGTTCCTAGAATTCGTTTCAAGTGATGCTTTGTTGATCGTACTCCTGATTCCCATAGTCCCCCAAAATGTGGTGACGCTGGTGGAATAAAATGAAATGTTACTTCTTCGGTTTCCAACGTTGATGCAATGTCCATATTCAGTTCCGATGCCATTTGCGATGCTTGTCTCGTCATTACCTTGTTTGCCCCAATGAAATTTGATCCACAATCACAGTACATGTCGCTACATTTGCCTCTGCGAGAAACAAACCGACGATAAGCTGCGATAAATCCTTGAGAGCTAAGATCTGTTACGATTTCGATGTGCAATGCTCTGGTCGTCATGCATACAAATATTGCCAAGTACCCTTTGTATTTTTTGGCTCCTCTTCCCTTGTGAGTTTTTAATTCAAAGGGTCCGCAGTAATCGACTCCAGTGTGACTGAATGGTCTGGACATTCGTACCCTTGCTTGAGGTAAATCGCCCATCAGCTGCTGTTGTGTGGCCGCCTTCTGTTTGTAACATGTGATACACTTGTGGATCTGGAAGCGTATTGTATTTCTCGCATTTATAATCCAATATTTTCGGAGGATGACACTCATCATCATTTGTGGCCCCCCATGTAAGGTTTCCTTATGGTATTTGTCAATGATCAACCTCGTTACGTAGTCCTTATCTGGTAATATCACCGGGTGTTTTTCTTCATACCTTAACAGAGAATGCTTCAATCGCCCGCTTACTCGCAAAATTCCCCCCTGGTCCAGGAACGGTGTCAGCTTGATCAATGGACTGGATTTGCTTATTTGGTGTTTCTTGTTAAGGCTGCTGATTTCTTCTGCGAAGTGCTTTCGTTGAACCAATTTGATGATGGTTCCCAAAGACTCCTTTAGTTCAGTATTCGTTAAATACTGGGTTCCTGGTGTCTGTATCTGCTTCCTACAATTATTGATGAACCGCTTGCAATAGGATATTACTCGTACAAGCTTGGTAAGTGACGAAAATCTCTGTAATATGTTGTCTTCTTTCTCAATTGTTGCACAGGATGGTGTTAGTTTCCGTTGCTCCAACTCGGTTGTGTGATTAATCCTTGCAGTGGGCCAGTGGTGTTGTGATTTTGTTAACCATTCCGGTCCTTTCCACCATAATTCATAGCCTTTTAAGTTGTCAACCGATAGTCCTCGTGTCGCGCAGTCTGCTGGATTTTGACTCGTCGGTACATGACCCCAGATGACTTCTCCTGGACAATCGTGGATGAGTGATACGCGATTCGCTATGAATGTCTTCCATTTCGTAGGGTGTCCCTTCAGCCAAGCCAGCACAATTTCGGAGTCGGTCCAAGCGTAAGTAACTGTATCCGCAGGGAGTTTTAGTGCCTTCCTCGTGGATCGAAGTAATTTTGTAAGTAACACTGCCCCGCATAGCTCTAATCTAGGAAGAGATACAGTTTTTATGGGGGCTACCTTAGTTTTCGCGGCAAGAATGTTGACTCTCCTTTCCCCGTCATGGATGGCACAAAGATAAATAACAGCTGCATACGCCTGAATGGAGGCATCGCTGAATCCATGGAGTTCTACCTTGGAGTGTGAATCTTGTAGATTAACCATCTTTTGATTTCTATTTTGTTCACTCCTTGAATTTCATTTTGGTATTTAACCCATTCAGATTGGAGTTCCATCGGTATTAAGTCATCCCAATTAATTTTTGCTAACCATAATTTTTGCATCATGATTTTTGCACGCACAATGACTGGAGCTAACCATCCTAGTGGGTCAAATAGTGTTGAGATTTCAGAGAGGATAGATCTTTTGGTTAATTTTCGTAATTGTGGTCTTTCCCTTAATGAATATGAGAAGGTGTCCTTTCCTGGGTTCCAATAAAGGCCGAGTGCCTTCACACTTTCATGTTTACTAATATCGACTGTTAAATCCATTCCTCTTAATTCTGCCGGTATGTCTTCTAGTACTGATGGTGAGTTCGACACCCATTTCCGGAGCTGAAAACCTCCTGCCGTCAAGAGGTTCCTTAGCTGTGTCTGTTTTTCAATTGCTGCCATTACAGTGTCTGCTCCTGACATCAAGTCGTCCACGTAAAAGTCAGTCTGGGCTGCCGCTGATGCCACTGGATAAGTTGCCTGTTCGTCAATGGCTAGCTGCTTTATTACTCTTGTCGCAAGATATGGCGCGCTTTTCGTACCAAAGGTGACCGTGAGTAATCGGAAATCCTTGACCGGACCTTGTGCTGACTCTCGCCATACGATTCGTTGGAGATCTGTATGTTTGCGTGAAACCCATATCTGCCGGTACATTTTAGCGATATCAGCAGAGAATGCAATGCGATGTATTCGCCACCGGAGGAGGATTGTGTACAGATCATCTTGTTGAACGGGTCCGTTTAGAAGGATTGTGTTGAGTGCTAAACCATTGCTTGTTGGTGAAGATGCATTGAATACAACGCGAAGCTTGGTTGTAGTGCTATCTTCCTTTAAAACCGCGTGATGAGGTAAATAGCAGCTTGGATATTCTTCGTTGGTGTTGATGGGTTCCATGTGTTTAAGTGTTAGATATTCCTTGAGGCAATCATCATATTGCAATTTAAGCTCAGGATTTTTGCGTAGTCGATTTTCGGATTGGTGGAGACGGGAGAGAGCTGTGTGTCGAGAGGTTCCTAAAGATGTGGGGTTGTCCGATAGCGGAAGTTCAACTTCGTACCGTCCATCGGGTCTGCGGTTGTGAGTTCGTGAAAAGTGTTCTTCACACAGTTGTTCCTCCTTCGTGAGCGGTTGTTCTATGGCGACTTCTTCCAATTCCCAAAACCTTTTCATCTGGTCGTGTAGATCTGACATAACATGGAAACTGTTCACAGTGTTGGACGATATTGGTTCTGCTACCCTTCCTGACAAAATCCATCCTAGAGCTGTTTTTTGAGCGACAGGAGATCCATTTCTCGTAAGTATGAGGTCTTCCATTATGATTTGCCCGTGAATGTCTGCCCCAATCAGTATGTCGATTTTTGCGGGATGATAGTAGTGAGGATCTGCTAATCGTAATTGGCTAATGTGATCCCAATCTCTTTTACAGATTTCGCTAGTTGGAAGAAAGTTGGTCACATTTTTCATTACCAGCGCAGATACATTCACTGAGAAATCATCTTCGTAGTGTGGTCGAATAGTGAATTCTACTTGAGCGTTGACATATCCCACTCTTGCCAGGCCGACTCCGTTTACATCAGCTCGAATCGTTCTCTTTTTCAAATTCAACTTCTGCACCACGGATTCTGTTACTATCGATACTTGAGATCCTTGATCAATCAATGCCCGAGCTATCAATTCTCTTCCTGCGGTGGATCGCAGCCTTACCAGTGCTGTAGGCAACAAGACGTGATGATTTGGAGTATTCCCTCCTGCCATTGTTGAATTGAGACTACATACTGGTGATGAGTTGAGATTTGGATAACTTGATAGCTCCGCTTGCGGTCCTGAGGCCGACTGTGGCCTAGTAGAGGTTGTGGCTAAGGACTGAGTGTGAACTTCGTGGGTAGTCGTCAGTGGTTGATTCGGATGAGCCGTTGGCGCGGTGTTCAGGCTTCTGTCTTCGTTCCACCGATGCAGCAACGAATGATGATTTTGATGACAAATGTTACACTTGTGTTTGCTAGGACACTGTGCCACTAAGTGGCCATGGCCTAAGCAGTTTATGCATAGCCCCTTGGTTTTGACAGCATCCAACTTCTGTGAAACCGAAAGGCCAATGAATTTTTGGCATTGTCGAATACTATGATTGCTTCGACAGTAGTTGCAGGTTGGGGCATTTGTTGCATGAAATGCCTGAGGCGTAGTCCTTGGTCTTGCAGTAAACCCTCTGTAAGACCTATTTGGTGGTGACATCTTCTGCGCGACGGCTTCCAAGGTCCTGAAGCGGCCCTCCATAAACTCTCTGAGTGTATCCCATGATGGTATTGTTGTCTCCTTGCTGATGCTTTGTTCCCACAATTGATGGGTGTCTGGTGGGAGTTTCTGGACTATGGTGTAGATGATTACAGCGTCCCAGCTTTCGACTTTGATTCCAAGATTGTATAGCGCTTGTAAGCACTCGGTGGTCACATCCATTAAGCTTTTAATCCCCTGGGCTGACTCATTCGATATGGTGGGCTGTGAGAATAGAAGACTCAATTGCGAATTGACTAATACTCTCTTGTTGTCATATCGGTCCACTAGAAGCTTCCATGCTGGCTCGTAGTTGTCGTTGGTAACTTGGACTTGCCGTAGAAGACCCTCAGCTTCTCCACTTAAATGTAGTTTTAAGTATTGAAGCTTTTGTGCCCTTGACAAGTTTCGATTTTCGTGGATCAAGCTTATGAATAGGTCGTGAAAGGTCGTCCATTTTCGGTAATCTCCCGAAAATTTCTCTAAAGAGATTTTTGGTAACTTGATGAAATGCTCCTTGTTGGGTAATGTCAATTCCTTGAAGCTCTCACACGGATCTTGTTGTTGAAGTTCTGGTTCCGGCGTAGGATATTCGTCCTCAAATCGAGTTTGTATAGCAGCGTAATTTGTATAAAAGAATTCCTCCATGTCTGCGTACAAATCCTCGGCAAAATATGCGTGGGTTAGGTTTGGAGAATCAGCCGGTTCCCGATGCTTGTCCATCAATATTTCAGTATGCGTTTTCTGAAATTTGCTGAACAATTCCTGGAAGTCATGGAGACGTTTCTTGTAGTACGGAGCCGTTCTTCTCTCCTTCCCATCCTTTTTGTAGTTGGAGATAAATTTCTCCAACATCTCCTTTTGAGCTAACTGCTTGTTCAGTGATCGCTCCATGATGTTCCGTCTGCCTGATTTATTAAAATTTTAATTTTTCTAAAAGTCACGCTGTACCATCCGGCTCGAAGGACCAAAATGAATGGGCTCTTATGCCTATTCAGAAAACTCAGTGGATGGCGACACCGTAAGCTTTCAGAAAAACAAATTTCAATTATTTTACTTAATTTTATTTACTTCAATTAAATCTTAAATCTAATAAATTCCAATTTCGACTTCAATTTTTAATAACTAATAATCCAATTCGACTTCAATTTTTAATAACTAACAATCCAATTCGACTTTAATTTTTAATAACTAACAATCCAAATTTTACTTCACCTTTAATCAAATGATATTCTAATCCTTCTCGATTTTCTGGGTTGGTGTCTATATAAACGCAATCTTCTGGGCCTCGTGAATTCTGGTCCTCTGTGGATGCTGTTTCGGTTCCGGTATTTGCTGAATTCAAGTTTTGGGTAAGTAACTTGGACTGAATTTAAATTCTCAGGATTAGGAATTTACATAAACTCGACTCGTTCTATGTAATCTGGATAGGGTTCACATTAACTCGACTCGTTCAATGTGATCAAGGATTTACACTAACTCGGCACGTTCAGTGTAATTCAGGTTTATATCAAGTTTGAGATCACTAGCTTTCGCTGAATTTCTTCTAGCTCGGCTCGCTGAGAAGATCAAGTGCGATCTGAATTTTCGCATCAACGTGCTGCGATATTTATTTCGTTGTAGACAATAGATGTTGGTGGGGAACTTGGGAATCTATCCCTCCATCTTGTATTTGGTTTATGTATGGGTGAGCTGCTACGATCTGTCATTCTGGAAGCTGTGGAGGTAAGATTTATGATTTGTTCTCTTTTTCTTATATTTATTTCTGATTTGTTTTTTGTATCTTTTTAGAGTTTGGGACAAGGCGGAAAGGATAGGACAGGGTGTTTTGGTTGATGGACTGGATCTGGGGTTGTCAGGTAAGTGTTTTTATTTGGACTTATTTTCTTTGTGGTAATTTTTGTTTACATTTTTCAGGAGTGA